>JABAJS010007742.1:3553-27215 GCA_018221635.1 Tephrocybe sp. 10521TJB
AAGGCCTCTTCAGGGTCCGTCATAATAAGGACCAGATTATCGCCGACAATTTTGATACGCATTGTAGGCGATAGAACGGTCTCTCCAACAAACAAAACATGATTCTGGATGTGAATTTCCTGTATTCAATTCGAGCAGAGAAATTTCAATGACGTGGTGTCCAGATACCCTCGGATGTGGCGCGCTGAAGAAGATGACATTAGAAATATCCGGACGATGCTTATGCGACTCACATAGTCGTGATTGCAATGAGATTGTTCTCATACACTGACACCCCGATGTCCACCAGCGTCTTGTCGACATCAATCCGCTGCCAGACGATTGGTTCACCAGAGCTTGAAGGAAGCTTGCAGTAGTGTATCGATCTCCCGCTCTGGTCATCTCTGAAATGGATGCCGCCTGTTGAGTCATTGATTTTAGATGAAAATGACACGACTGGAATTATCGCCTCGAAATCAAAAGACACCGTAAACCGTCCTTCTTCGCGATCGCGATCTCTCAGTGATGCAAGGCGGTCATTCAACGCATGGTCGCTATGGGTGTTACTCTCGGCATAGGCCTTTGTGGCCACAATACGGTATTGAAGTCCCTGTGAGTTCTGTATCACAGAACGAAATTTTGAATGGGTCCACGATAGAAGAACAAGTTCAGATGTGTCCAGAAAGCAGAGTGTTCGAAGGAGGATCTCCGTTGGTAGGTGACCGTAGGTCAAACAGTTCCATTGATATAATTGTTGTTTTTGGTTTTTTATAGTCGATGGACTCGGAGATGGTGATAAGATGTAGATAAGATGCCGATATACAGAGATAAAAGTAACTGTTCGAGGACGTCGACGCGAGATGAGGTAGGATACAATATTGTATATATGTAATTACGGAACAACGTCATTTATGCAAGAGAGTATGGTGAATATTGTAAGGCAAGGGTATGTAACCGGAAAGCCCAAGAATCGTCGACCAGCTTCAGTATTTACATGCAAGAAGAAAACAATATCGCGATTGTTTCTCATACACCGTAACATATCCTTCCAGACAGAATGTCCATTAGAGAAATTCCATTGAGGAAGTTTTTTTTTTCTTAACGAGAGGACTCCGGTGCCGGTAAAACCCGATCAGCAACAGTCCCCGAGTTTCTCAGTCTGACACAGTTGTCATCTGTCTCTTTATAGTTATTCGTCTCGTTGCCTTCCTTCTCAACGTTTACTGAACCTGCTTGTCTGATATATCCTCACTGTGGCCGCTCTCAATGGACGTTCTGTATCTGATGACCACAGTTGTTTGTGATATTGCCGCCGGAGAAGTTCCCACTTGTTACTGGATGCGGCCTCTCCCTACCTTCTCATCTCATATCTACATCGCTTATATCCGCGGACCGTTTCTTTGGTAAAAGACATTTCCCACAAATCTGAATGATCCCATCTTGCTGCAGCCCGAAGAATTACCATAAAGGCTGAATGGTTCTAAACTTCTGTTCGTCTCTAATCCCCAAAACTCTGTTACTTGAAGCTCACTTTAACTGCTTTACACGTATCCTGCTGCGATGGTATCTCTGAACGACATTAATTCCATCGAAATTATTTATGCCTTGGCCGGTATCTATATCTTGACGATACTTGCCCGTCGTACACAGCGAGCGGCCAGCCCCCCTGGGCCCAAGGGATACCCTTTTATTGGGAACGTCTTAGATATGCCGTCTAAGCAAGAATGGATGACGTTTTCTGACTGGGGCAAGCGATATGGTGCGCTCTATCAACTCTATACAACGTACTCATTATCAACCTTAGTCTAGGCAAAATTACTTCGATAAATGTTCTTGGCCAACCCATCATCATCCTTAACTCAGCAAAAACTGCTAACGAGATGCTCGACAAGAAGAGTCATATTTATTCTGATCGTCCAGTCATGCAGATGGGCGGAAATCTCGTCGGCTGGAAGAATACTCTCGTCATGTTGCCCTATGGAAATCGCTTCCGTCGCTACCGTCGTATGTTCCATACCATCATAGGAAGTCGCGCTAGCATCAATAAATTCGCGCACATCAAGCAGCTCGAGATGCTCAGATTTCTTCGACGTGTCCTAACTGAGCCTGCTGACCTTGCCACCCATGTCCGACAGTAAGGGTTAGCAAGTTTCTTCTATCTCGCCTTCGCTCATCATAAATATCTCAGCATCGCAGGGGCCATTATTCTTCGCATCTCGCATGGTTACGAGGTCAAGGATACCAACGATCCTTTCGTGGAGCTTGCCGACAGAGCCACTGAACAGTTTTCACTTTCTACGGCACCTGGTGCCTTCTTGGTCGATGTTCTGCCAATCTGTATGTAAGCTCATTTGTATCTTGACATCACTTGATTCACACATGCGCTCAGTACGTCACGTTCCTGCCTGGTTCCCCGGAGCTGGTTTCCAGAGAAAGGCAAAGGAATGGTCTGCAACCCTGAGTGAGATGGTTGATCGGCCTCACGCCTTTGTGAAGCGTGGGATGGTGCATACCTCTGTCGCCGTCTTTTAGTATAACAACTAATCGTCTCTCAGGCCGAGGGAACGGCACCAATCTCGTTTACGTCCAGTTTTTTGGAAAAGAAGATCAATTCTGAGGAGGAGTTTGACATAAAATGGAGCTCTGCTAGTCTATACTCAGGCACGTTCACTTCAGAAGTTCGCATATCCTTGTTAATAAACTTTCCTGTTTATCTAGGTGGCGCTGACACGGTAGGTGTTTCTGTTCGAAAATGTCTGATGATCTATTAATCGTATCCCGTAGACTGTGTCGGCTAATTACTCATTTTTCCTTGCCATGACCCTCTATCCTGATGTCGCAAAGAAGGCTCAAGCCGAGATTGATTCAGTGATTGGTAACGACAGACTTCCTACATTTGATGACCGTCCACATCTTCCGTATGTGGACGCCCTTGCCAAAGAGGTCTTCCGCTGGAACGCTGTGGTCCCCATAGGTAAGCACTCCTCTTGTCCACCAAATGCATATACATTTACCAAACATGTATCATATAGGCGTACCCCACCGTTCCACCCAGGACGATGTGCACGATGGCTACTTCATTCCTAAGGGCTCGCTTGTGATAGCGAATATCCGGTTAGTACACCAACCATTGTGCACGCGTGTTGCAACTAAAAGAATCATAGGGGGCTTTTGCATGACCCCGAAGTCTATTCTGACCCCCATACATTCAACCCTGATCGTTTCATCGCCACTGAAGGAAAGCCTGCCGAGTCTGACCCTCGTAACATCTGCTTTGGTTTTGGAAGAAGGCATGGTCACTGCACTGTTCTAAGTTGCACCCTCGATCTAACTCGTTACTTAGAATATGCCCAGGTATCAATTACCACGAGTCTTGCTATGTATCAGTCAATTAATACCCGTCCAGGAATGCACCTCGCAGACGCCTCAGTTTTCATCTTGTGCGCGATGTCCCTAGCCGTTTTCGATATATCCAAAACCGTTGAAAATGGCGTAGTTATTGAACCTGTTCTAGGGAACACTGAAGGAACCATAAGGTCAGTTTGCCAACTCTCCAATGACGCGTTCCAGCCTTGTATATATTGATCTTCATCTGCCCCTCATAGCCACCCCAAACCTTTCAGATGTTCAATTACACCTCGTTCCCCGAAGGCGGTATCTCTTATTAGAACCGAAGAACACTAAGAATTTGTCGCGGCGGAATCGAGCCTAATGTGTAGCTCTTTATCTCATCTAGTTAAACAATTGGCGACTAAGATATTTTCACTTCTTCGATTCAACGCGTTTTCAAATCTGACCGAAATCTTTGGGGGTTTCTCAGAAGATTCTGGACTACCTGGGCTAGATGTCGGCTGCGATATGGGTTCTCGAGGTATGGGCTTTTCCAGAGGGCCAGCATTATTATCCCTCTTGAGACGTGTTACTTCTGATGCACTCTTGGCGTTTTCATTATCACCTTGTGGCTGCAGTTCTCTTCTATGTTTCCATAATGGATAAATATCGAACTGTTTGACGTCCGGAATTATCACTCCATCCGATGTTGACGGCGCCATCTAACTTCTCGAGCACCGTACTGAGTTAAGAAGACCTCTATACCATCACGGGGCCAAAGGATGTGAACGCCATTTCCCTGAGGTCATGGGGTATTCTCCAGGTGTTCTTCAAGTTTTCCTCCCTAAATTAGGAGTCACGTAAATTTTCGGGCACAGGGCTTATGAGGGTGAGATTTTTGGCATCGTGCTTTTCAAACATATTTCCTCTAGGGTGTCACTCTTGCAGAGCTCTGTGTTTTCGTGGGGCGCACCCAAATAAGGAAGGGGCTACACTAGAATGCAGCTTTGCTGGGTTTCTTAACATCGTATGACGACTCGGTGTCATCATTTGCGTTTGAACTAACGAGTTAGTGCGTTTTAAAATCGAATGTCTTACGCACTTACGTCGATACTCAGCTGCCTCGCTTGTTTTTGTTTCCACTTTGCAAATTACCTGACGGCACCCCGAACAACTCGGCGCCGGCCTTATGCATCGCTCACGATAACGACACAGTCTAACCATTTCTCGCCATGTAACGTCCAAATCCAGCTCTATTCTATATTTGTATGATATCCACGGTACCGCCGTTATTCCCACTTCTCTATCTCCAGCGCTGACAAGCGTTTGTGTGGCTTCTTGCCGCCGTGATATGCCCAAATTTAGCTCTCTTCCACATCTAGCAGGCGAGCATGCTAAGTGCATCATCTCTGATTTTTTGCTCCACCCATCGCAGTAAGTTGGCAACGCCCCTAACTTCTGGCTGGCTGGCGTGCAACTCTCTTCCATCTCCACTGGCAGGCGTCTATGTACCATTGTTCGCTTCCCCTCCGGACGTGGAGTAAGTCCTTGATATTCGCTGTAATCTGGGTCTCTAGTTGACACTCAGACTGCACCATAATTTCACTCTATTATACGGAACCTGTGCTCATAGCATCCGGGGATCAGGGCACGGGCTGCCAGTATAATCAAGGCATTCTTTGTGTCTGCTAAGTTTGAATTGCAAATTGGAATGCAACCTGACGGCATCAAGCTATAAGACCCCCACATCTTCCTGTATCTCTAGATGTAGCATCCCCTGACGATGGGTCTTCAGATCGACTCTTTCACGTTTCACGCTGCCGGCACAGATCTTAATTCAACAGCCAAGAGATACACGCATAAACTTGGTGCCTCAATAGATGGATTGACGTTGCTCTTTGCACATGGCGTAGGAGCGCGTAGGTCTACTTCAAGCTCTTCCAACCTACATTTTACTCATGCGAATTCAAAATAGATAAGGAGCAGTGGGATCCAACTATAGAGCAAATATTTCGTCTTCAGCAGAGCAAAGACACACGAGACCGTATCCGGGAAGCATGGTCGTTCGATTGGCAGAGCCATGGCGATGCCGCTGTTCTGAACGAAAGTATTCTCCAGTCACAAGAGGACCCTGTATGTACGTCCATGGTTTTTTTGCCTTCCAGATAATACCGGAGACAATTGACATTGGCTTGCCTTTATTGTGGCGCTAGGGCACTCGGCGGGCACTGCAGCGATGTAAGTCTATGTAGCCATATGTCGGTCAACCAAAAACAAGCTTTCTTCAGAATTTTGTCCATGAAGAATTCGCCTGTTTACAAGCCTCCGTATATTGCAGTATTCCTGATAGAGCCAACCATCCTCTCTCAGGAAAATTTCAATGCACACGCCAAAGAACGTGAAGACTCTGCTAATATGACCATGAAAGTGACGTTGACCCGGCGGGATTCTTGGCCGGATAGAGAGTCTGCGGCGGCTTACTTGCGAAGTAGGGTTCCTTGGAAATACTGGGACTCCCGAGTTTTCGACCTATATGTTGTGAGTGTATCAAGGGGTAGACTCGATTGACGTTGAACTCAAAGCTGATTTCCGTATAGCAGCACGGGCTTAGAAATGTTACTACTTCTGCGGGAAAAGCTACGGTCTTGAAGACTAGTAAAAGGCAAGAAGGCATGGCTTACCCTCAATTCTCGCCGTACATCGAGTCGATGAAGCTCTTCCGCGAACGTTGCACTGCCATTCCGTTCCACATCATCTTTGGGGAGAGGGTTGATTTTATGTTCGCGCTTGATTGTCCTTTTGGTTTCCTACCGTATTGAATATCTTCTTGCTCAGGCCGACCTACATCCAGGAAGGGATGTATAATGCAGACGAAGGCAACAAGCCAGCCACGGTAACACGGGTACCCAATGCAGGCCATTTGGTAAGTTCCGATGAACTCGATAGTACTGTATACAGGCGAGTATTAATTAGTGGTCTTTGTTTAGGTTCTTCAAGAGCATCCAAATGGTCTTGCTGACGCCATCTGCAACCAACTAAATGGTAGTGCTGTTCGATTGCTATCCCGAATGTGATAATGCGGCATATCCCAGAACCACGGCATGGACTCAGAAGTTCTATAGGCTCAAGACCTGAAAAATTAAAACAACAGAATATCAGAAGCAGTACTGGTCATAGTAGTAACAAGTTTTGAGCAGTGAGTGCACTCGTATACGGACAGACGTGTTGGATTTCCTACACTTTAAGCGAATTAGCATTCAGTACTATAAACTACCATTAAAATGAAAATCTACTACATGAAGGATTTATTGATGCCGCACGAATTGAAGACCCCGTGAACGATTCGTTCGGAGAAAGGCCGGATGCACACAGCCACAATTTTTTTCAACAACACCGACAACAATGGAATGCGTATTTCTGTGTTCAATGGCGTTTAGACGCCCTTCATTTGAGCATCGAAAGTTTGAACGTCACTCAGAGAATGGGACTGGGTGGTTAGCGCTTTAGCCATTGGTTGTGAAAGGTTATCAGGCTTCAGGTAATGGTCTTCTCTTCGAAACCCAGTACTTTCCTTCTGACTGCGCCTCTTTCATGTTTTAGCTCTATTTCTCCACCACGCATTACTTATATTACTTGACTGCCAGGACTACGCGTCATCCTAAGTTCGACTCCCTCTCTCATAATCAAACTTGTGAATCGCTACAATCGCCATTCACGGTGTCATTTCCGATGCTTTCTCGTTCCTCGGTACGGGATTATCACGAATGATATAGGAGGAGCTTGCAGAGATTTCAGCTCATGAATTTAATGATTGATTCGGAACCCTGATATGCTGGATTCAGTTACACTCCTTCAACGAGCGTAGCCTCGTGTAAAAGCAAAAGTGTCAATATGAATGAAAAGGTCTGCATGCCGCATATCACAAGACGTATGAATTGATCAGAAAGCTGAACAACAGAAAGGTTACTTCGTCACATCCTCCGGCCTCAAGGCCAAGGTTCGACCCACTATTTCGCCACTGATTCTGCAACCAATACAAATCACAAGCGAATCCCCATCTGGGTGATGGCCCAATTAACTGCGAGATTTTTTTCGACCGGCTGGAAGTTACGAATGTGTGCTTGGATATGGACGACGTCCCATTTTTACTACGGGAGCCTTTCCTTCTATGGGAAGCAGCCGTGCGCGTTATAAGGAGCTCACCTTAACTTTTTCTATCTACACTCTTCCCGTTACCGACAGTCTTCTCCAAGATTCAGACGTGGACCCAGTTCACCTCGTCTTACATGGCCCTCCAACCCACCTCACTTTTATCTTCGACCACCCTGAGCCCTCGCCCGTGGTTAATTTCTCTAGGTAGGGTTGGAGAAAATATATGCACTGGAGTTGGAACTGACCCACCCTCCAGCACGCAGTTCAATCCTATCAGTCCTGGGCGACGCGATTACTACAGGCCATCTAACAATCTACGACTATGACTCGCTCATTCACACTTATGGAAGAAATCGAAAAGGATGCAATGATGTTCATCTCAAAGTCGTAAATGACAATTTTTGGCTCCGTATCCTTCTTTCTGGCGATCTCGGCTGTAAGTCATTTCAGCTTGACATATCATTTCAAATAAATTGAACATGTTGACAGTCAGTGAGGCTTACATGTCTGGAGATATCGAGGTATCTTCCCTCAAGGATACTATGGATGTATGTTATCTGTTTCTCTATTTTCAAATCAACTCGGGCTCAAAGACATGTTATAGCTTTGGCTCGAAAATCAATCTGGCATGGAAGGCACGCTCTCTTCCGTCGTTGTCCGCATCTCATCTGCACTTTCGGGCCTCTACAACTGTTTCCTTGGCCAGACTACCTCACAGGCCCGCCTTAACGTCATCGCCTCATATGACCAGTCCAATGAACTTTTCAAAGCCTTTTTATCTGATGAGATGATGTACTCTTGTGCACTCTGGTCAGATTCCGAAGGTGGCGTCCGCGGCGACCTTGAGGACGGCCCTCGTCCAGGTGATCTCGAGACGGCCCAACTCCGGAAGATTCGCCATGTCCTCGACAAAGCAAATGTAAAGCCTGGTGACCGCCTTCTTGAGTTTGGCTCGGGGTGGGGAGGATTGGCTATCGAGGCCGCCTCCGCCTATGGCTGCGAAGTCGACACACTTACTCTCTCCGTAGAACAAAAAACACTCGCTGAAGAACGTATCCGGGCTGCTGGTCTCGAGGATCGCATTCGCGTTCACCTCCTAGACTACCGCAAAATCCCGGCAGAATGGGAAAAGGCTTTCGATACGTTCGTGAGCATCGAGATGATCGAGCACGTCGGCCCTAAGCACTACAACACCTACTTCAAACTCATTGACTTTGCACTCAAGTCTCACAACGCCACTGTTGTCGTTGCTTCAACGACCTTCCCCGAGTCACGATATTCCGGCTACCAAGCAGAAGACTTCATGCGACGCTACATGTGGCCCAATACGTCCCTCCCCTCCGCCACCGCACTCATCACCGCCGCGCAGACTGGCGCCTCTGGTCGCTTCACACTTGAGGGTGTTGAAAACCACGCTGCTCACTACCCGCGGACACTTCGCGAGTGGGGCCGCCGCCTCGACCGCAACCTCACCCAAGATATGATATCAAAGGACTATCCCGATCTGCGCGAGCGCGCCAATTATGATACGTTCAAGCGCAAGTGGGACTATCTTTTCGCCTATGCTAGCGCTGGCTTTGCCAAGGGCTACATTACGTATCACATGCTCACCTTCATACGCCCGAACGACGTTCCCATACTCTGCGATTGAATTTAGCAACGGATACATCCCTCGCCATTATACTTGCATGTCATACACCATTATAATACACTCCTCCATTAGACGTTCCTTTGCTCCCGGTATCTATTCCATAGACAATATTACGTACAGTACACGCGTCTCAAATCTCAATAGAACTATTTCTGCCACACTTCGATCGTGTCCAATGGACGTGCCACTGTGGGTTCATCGGGATGAAGTAAGCCCAAACTTGTAGTAGGGTATACTACGCCGACAGATCTAGAGCGGCCAGAATTCAATCTCTCAATCTTCCTCCGGACCTTCTGAGCGTTAGAGAGAGTGACAAACTCTTGGCGTCTTCTCTTCTTAACATAAGCTCATCTCCAAGAATATATAAAAATATATGTTAGCACGACTCGGATGGTGGATGTCAGTGCTTCTTAGGACGCCGGACAAATTTGTAAGAGGGTTTTTACATACTTTGACAGAATCTGGCATACAGACTGTCACAATAAGCTCGAAGACCAGAGTAGGCTGATAGGTCTGCCATTTGGCTCCAGTGCGACTCGGAATGATCAAACACGTTATTAATCCCCCTTACTTCTCAGCTTGTCTTCAAACTTGCAAGCGGAGAGCGCGCTATGCTTAGGTGTTGCGTAAGGTTGTAGATAAGGAAACGAGTAGGATAAGAGATACCATTTCATGAGGGGTGATGCGGTTAGAATCTAGATACATGCGGTGAACCTCTGTTTTTGTCGTGAAGGGGGTTGAGAGCTCTTTGCCATCGGAACCTCTAGAAGTAGGATTATGTGATTGGCGCTGTTCTAGTCTTTTGGGGCTACTGCATCCGAATCCGATTTTATTGATAGAGGCTTCACGAGAGTTCCACACAGACAGCAAACATGTATGAAAAAAAAACACGTCCCGGTTCCCGACCATCAAAAAACCTCCAATGGGTGGCACATAAAATCCACCTCTAAAGCTCCATCAAGCTAACCCGAGCTTCTACCTAAATACTCGACAGCTGCGGCTCCGTGCTTATCTGGTGAATAAGTCACCCTACTTGTCCTTTGACGTATTCCTCCATCCTTCTCGCTGTCGAATCGCTTGCTCCTCTAGAAATCACGGCAGAGACGTTCCAGCATGTAGATGTCAGAACTTGCCAGATACTTTGCGCAGCACCAAGTGCCGTGTGAGGCAAATTAAAACCACGCCAATCATGACCATAGATCCTGCATAGTATCCCACCACCTCGAATCTCCCAGTCGCCGTATTAATAGCACCAGAAATCGGCGGGCCCGCGAGTGCACCCAATGCAAAGATGCTCATGAACATGCCGATTCGGCGGCCCAGGTCATCGGTGGCGCCTAGCTCCATCATCGGGTTTCCAATTAGGGAGATGTACGCCCCGGAGGAGAAGCTTCGATTTGCCCATGAACACGGTGCTGAAATGGCATGTGTAAGCGGAACTCACCCGTATATGATAACGACAGCGATAAGCGAGCCTTGGCTTCGTGCGAAGGGCCATGCGTACGTGATGATCCCTGAAACGGCTGTAAAGGGGATCATGATATTCGCTGGGCCTACAGCTAGCTTGTTAGTTGGGAGATGCTGTAAAGCCAGACGCTTACCAAAGTGATCTGCGAGTGAGCCTGAGACAAACCGTCCAAATAGGGAGCTGGCATTTGCGATAGATAATAAGTAGAACGAGAGGGACGAAGATATACCAAGCTCTAGAGCACTGATGCTGACGTAGGTCAAGACTGGGAAGAACTGAGCAATGAGATCGAAGACGTCTGGATGTAATACTAACCAGTGTAAATCCCTAGGAAGCAGAAGAATGCAGACAAGCAGTAGATCGTGAAAGAGGCCGATTTGAAGGCACGGAAGTTAAATAGGCCCCCAGAGGCACACATCGGTGCCAGCCGTCGTCTCACGGTCTTTGAATCGTCGAGCACCGTTAAGAAAGCGGATTTTTGAAGATGAAAGACGGCGTACAAGATTAGCACATCCTAGAGATAGGAGAAGAATAAATCCAAGTATTCGCATTGTCCACGGGAATCTAGGATGAGAGTGAGTATAAGCAGCAAGACACCATGATCCGGACATCGGATATACCCAACAGCGGGAATCAAGTTTTTTGCGACGATAGGGAGCACTGTACCACCTATAGAAGATCCGACTGCCACGTAGCCCATTGCCAGTCCTCGTTTCCGCTTGAACCAGTGCCCAATGACAGCTGTGGTGGGTCCAAATATTCCTCCGCAAGCGAACTTACAAAAGCGCGTCAATCAAAGTTTTTATCTGTAAGAGAACTAGCGTACTCCAATAACGAATCCTTGGCAAATTAGGAAGTGCCAGTATTCCGTACATTGCGCAACGAGGAAGGTGGCGGCGATGAGGAGTACACTGGAGGTTAAATATATCGACCTGAAGTACCCGAGGTCGAATAACCTTCCGACGAAAAGTCCGGGTAGGAATGTCGGAGAGTACTGATTTGACTGTTAGGGAGCATCTCTAAGGGAGACAGGACATCGACTGACCTGAATCGATCCTATCCATGCACTTTCCAATATCGCACCTTCCCATAAGCAAGATTGGCGGAAAACAAGTTCAAGGTACTTACATATTCGACGGGGAGGATTCCTTGAGAAGAGTTCCCTGGTAATGGGCTTGGAACGTCTGTCGGCGAGTCAGCAGACGCCTCGACTAAGCTATGGGAACAGCTAGCTCACGCCCCACGAATTAACGAATCCAAATCTGGGAAGTAAATTATCGTCAGACGTGATAGCAGTAATATCATAAGAGACATTGACGTTGGGCTCGGTCCGCCTGGATGCGTGCACATATCAAAGTGCCGATATCGCCTCAGGCACGAGCTAAGGCAGCGAAATCCACAAAAGCGCCTGAGAGAAGCGACGACAACGCAAGGGTATGGTCATGTAAGTAATCGTAGGACTTACGTTGAGAAAGTATTGCACATCGCCTATAGGAGGCGTTACTCGATCAGTCAAAGCAAAACTAGAAACAAGTTCGAACGTACCCCAAAAACTACCAGCCATGCACGCCAACCTCCGTCGGGAAATTCGGGGTTATTGTGCATAGCAAGTCGCTCCTTCTCCTTGTTGCTATCGACACCGAAGTGGTGGTCTTGCCCTTGTTGAGTGTTGGATACCGCTTTAGTCACTCCAAGTGATTGTAAACCCTTCTGAGCCACGTCAGTGTCCATCTGGCATTCAGGTCTCTCAGAAGTTATCAATGAGCTGGGTTCGTTCGTCATCAAAGGGAACCAGGGGGAAGGGGGAAAGTCAAAGCATTGCTACACGCCTTGGCAAGCCATTTAAATTTCCTGTCCTGGTATGTGTTGGATTCATCACGGAAACGGTTAGACTTATAACGAAATATAAATGTGTAGACTTGTCAAGAACCCCGCTAAACGCAATAATAA
This sequence comes from Tephrocybe sp. 10521TJB, assembly GCA_018221635.1. Lineage (NCBI taxonomy): Eukaryota > Fungi > Basidiomycota > Agaricomycetes > Agaricales > Lyophyllaceae > Tephrocybe > Tephrocybe sp. 10521TJB. Next base: position 16,084 of record JABAJS010007742.1, read on the forward strand.
AGCCTCTTGCAGACTCATACTAAATCATTTTCATATCGTCCTTTCTTGGTACTGTCCAAACGCTTGTAACCGCCGAACACCTATTTCCTCAATGCATGCAGTCGCTTTGAGAATAGGACCAATTTTTGCCCCAACACGTGTTCCAAATGGCTGCATGCCAGACTGGCAGTGGTGCTTCCTTTTTGTACCGACCATGGGATCCCAGCGCCCATAAAAGCTGAATGGCTCGTTTCTGTGCGTCCCACGGTCCCCAAACCCCAGCACTCCATTGCTTCAAGTCTTGCATGACTATATTTTAGTGGTATGAATTTCATCGGCGTTCTTTGTGCCTTAACGGCTGTGTATGTCTTGACCCAACTTACCTATCGTGTACTTGTACGTGCACAGCGAGCGCCCCTCCCTCCTGGGCCCAAGGGATACCCTTTGATCGGAAACGTCCTAGACATGCCATCCAAGCAGGAATCTATCACGTTCACCAAGTGGAGCAAGCAATACGGTGAAATCTTTTGACTGCATAACGACGTGTCTTTCGTTCTTAATCCTAGTCTAGGGGAAATCATTTCGATAACTGTCGTCAGCCGAACTATCATTATCCTCAACTCGGAAAAAATTGCTACCGAGATGTTCGATAAAAAGAGCCACATTTATTCAGATCGTCCAGTCTTACAAATGGGTGGAAACCTTGTCGGTTGGAAGAATAGTCTTGCTCTTTTGCCCTACGGAGATCGCTTCCGCCGTTACCGCCGTATGATTCATTCAGTCATCGGAAGTCGCGCCAGCCTGCATCAATTCTTGCACATGGAGCAGCTTGAGACGCGGAAGTTTCTTCGATGCGTCATGGATACGCCTACTAACCTCGCTACCCATATTCGACAGTAAGGAGGGGTGGCCGATCGCCTGTCACATCGTTGCTCATCATATCTCCTTCAGTACTGCGGAATCCATTATTCTCCGTATTTCGCACGGTTACGAGGTTAAGGATCATGACGATCCTTATGTGGCGCTCGCGGACAAAGCCCTTGATCAGTTCTCACTCGCTACCGCACCTGGCACCTTCTGGGTCGATGTCTTGCCTATTTGTACGCAGGTTTTTCTATAACATCGTGCTATATAACTCACAACATCCCAGTGTTTTATATTCCCGCTTGGTTTCCCGGAGCTAGCTTCAAGAGGAAGGCAAATGAATGGTTCGCTACCACGCGTGAGATGGTGGACCGGCCTTATGCCTTTGTGAAACGTGCGATGGTAGGGCGCTGGGTCCCCTTTTTGACTTTTCGTATAACCATTGATCACCTATTAGGCTGAGGGTACAGCGCCGGTCTCGTTTACATCCAGTATGTTGGAGCGGAAGGACCTGGATCCTGAGGAGGAGTTTGACATCAAGTGGAGTGCTCTCAGCCTATACGCAGGTACGCTCATTTCCAAACATCACGTCCCGTGTTGATTAATGACAGTTTTCTGTCTATCTAGGTGGCGCTGACACGGTAGGTCTTTCTGTCTGAAATGGTCTTGTGATCTAAACGTATCCCGTAGACTGTGTCAGCTAATTACTCATTTTTCCTTGCTATGACTCTCTATCCTGAGGTCGCGAAGAAGGCTCAAGCCGAGATTGACTCAGTAGTTGGCAACGACAGGCTTCCTACATTCGATGACCGTCCGCATCTTCCCTACGTAGATCTTGTATGCCCCCGAGGTCTATTACGACCCTCATACTTTCAACCCAAATCGTTTCATCTCTGAGGAGGGCAAGTCTGCTGAGCCTGACCCTCGGAACGTTTGCTTTGGTTTTGGAAGACGGTACGAAATCTATTCCAAAGTTTCTAGTTGCATCCTCGACCTGACTTTTCTCTTAGGATCTGCCCAGGTGCTATAACTCCCTTGTGTCGAGTCTGATCCTTTGCTAACTCTCGCCTAGGAATGCACCTCGCAGAAGACTCGGTTTTTATCTTGTGCGCCATGTCTTTAGCTGTTTTCAATATCTCCAAAGCCGTTGAAAATGGCGTGATCATTGAACCTGTCCACGAGAATACGGAAGGCACCATAAGGCCAGCTTTCCGTTGACACTTAAAAAGTTTAAAATGCTGATCTTTGTTCACATCTGACAGTCACCCCAAACCCTTTAAATGTTCAATCACGCCTCGCTCACAAAAGGCCGTGTCTCTTATTAAAGCTGAAGAGTACTGATGTGTCGTGAGTGGCTCTCCAAGTCTTCAAGTTCAAGACCGTTTGCCTCCGCACTTCTCGTGATCTTGAGCGTTGTATCGTGTGTCATTGTATCATTGTGTCAGCCGCTCTAAGCTCCTTATTTACTCGAGTCACCTTCCGGTTTAGCTACTTTGTCGTTCCCTATATATGATGTACCCTACTGTCGTCTCCGTGGAAATCGTATGGGAATTGTCAATAAATTTGTACAACATGAATATAATTACTATCACTTGCATACATGACGTTGCTCCGTCATTACATCCATTAATGCATCCCGCCTTATCCATGATCTCCGTATCTCGGCATCCGACTTATCTACATCTTATCTTTTCCCACTGAACTTATTAATGATCAATGATCCAGACATGTCAATGGAACTGTTCGACCTGCCAACGGAGATCCTGCTTCGAACACTCTGCTTTCTGGATATATCTGAACTTGCTCTTCTATCACAGACTCATTCAAAATTTCATGTTGTGATACAGAACTCGCAGGGACTTCAGTTCCGTTTATTGGCCACCAAGGCCTACGTCGAAAGTAACACCCATAGCAACCATGCAGCGTACGAGCGCGTTGCGTTACTGAGAGATCGCGAAGAAGGATGGTCTTCTCTGTCTTTTGATTTCAACAAGACGATCCCAGGCGTGCCATTTCCATCTGAAATCTTCGCCCTAACAGGCGGCTTCTATTTCAGAGGTGACCAAAGCGGGAGATCGATACACTATTGCAAGCTTCCTTCAAATCCTGATGAAACGGCCGTCTGGAAGCGTATAGATATCGACTCGGATAAGACACTGTTGGAAATTGGGGTGTCAGTGTACGAGAACAATCTCATTGCAATTGCGACTTTGTGAGTTGAATAAGCATATTAGCTAGGTGTTCTAAAGCCAGAACTTTCAGAACATCACATCCAACGATAACGAGCCATGTAATTGAAATTTCCCTGCTCGAGTTGACCACAGGAAGGTCACATCCCCTGGCTAAGAATCCTGTCTTGTTCGTTGAAGAGACCAGTTCATGGGCACCTGTCATGATCGAAATTGTCGGCGATTACCTGGCACTTGTTATGGCATACCCTCCTGAGGGTGAGATGTGGGATATTATTCGCGTTTGGAACTGGAAACGAGATATCATTAAAATGGTGCGTTCACGCATTTTGTCTCTGAGTATCTCATGGTGTTGATTTACATTGTACATACTCCAGAATATCCAAACACTTCCAGACGGCACCTACCATGATATTATCTTCTTATCGCCGACTCTTATTCTCCTTCCCAACATTGATAATACGCTCGACATTTGGGAGATCCCTAGCGATGCGGCGTTGGCACCAACTCATCCCTTGCTTTGCCTTTCCCTCCCCCCAGTGAATCAAATGGGCTGGAGTATTCACAGTATCTCCTGCCGCGCTGAACCCAACCTGATGCCCAATGGTTCATCCTATTCACAGGCTCCTTTCCATGCCTCCCCGGAAGATGCCCTCGTCGTATTTCATGTTTCCATGTCCGGACCAGGACATCAACCATTGTCCTCCTATAGCCTCTTCGTCCGCCGCAGTGCGTTACTCGCGCAATGCACTACTCCTTTATGCAACCCGGGCGACTGGGCTCAGGATGGGGAGCGGGTTAGGGCATGGAATAAATGGGGCCCACCTATCTCGCGTGTACTCCCTGCAGAAGACATATATCCACCCTGGATCACAATTACCGCAGGACAGCGAGCCATTGTTGCCTCTGAAGAAGCTAACGACTGGATAAATTTGAGAATCCTCGATTTCAGCTCATCTGCGGTGCAAAGGGCCATTGAAGAAGTGCAAACAGAAAACGGAGAACTGGCGTATTCTATATTGCTGACCGGTGCAAGTGAAGAATCAATACCTGGTCTCGTCAATGAGGTGGCCAGTCACTTGCCATTTGTTGGATTTGACGTTCCCCTTAATGTGACTGAACAATTTCGAAAGGCCATGATGGATGAAGAGCGTATCTTGGTAATGCTTGTGAGTCTAAAGTGCTTATATGGAGTCTATCGAATATCTCAATGCATATGTTGACAGGCCAATGATGATCATTCTGAGGAGATAAATGTATGGCATATCGGTATGCCTCCTAACGACAAGCATTGATCCTTTTTTTTTTTTTTTTCACTGCGTACACCTTCTTGATATACATATCAAGTACCTCCGAAAGTCTCAGATATAATACACTCGCGAGGTTGGCATCGGATGAGCCCATCATGTCATATACTCGCTTGGAGGGGAGGTTCTAGAGTACCTTTGACAGGACGAGAAACGGAGCCACTCGGCTGACACATAAATGTCAATTTATTTAATCACAATGGGTGCTGGTTAGTTTTATGATCACTGAGTGTACATGGTCGTTACTAGAAGTCCTTAAATTAGACCCGGCTCCTTTACCTAGCTGGCAAATGGACCTCGGTATTTAATAACTTGATTTTAACGATCAACCCTGGCTCGACTCAACCATCCACTCTCCCGGTTCGTTATAATAAAGCTCTCTCAAATACTAATCAATAGGTCCTAGCGACGTCTAAGGATCCAGTCCTTTCCTTCAGAGTAACCCCTATGAGACACTTCAATTTTTATTATTGAACACCTTCCAAGTTCTGGCGTGAATACGGCAGGCTCTTTCAAATATTACTCGAGGCACACTCTCTTATCTTGCCGAAGAAACAAAAATCCATCGAACAAGTAATCTCCGTATCCTTTTTATTAATTTTCAGTGAAAGGGCAAAAGCACGAACAATAAGCGGCTGGGATACATCATTTACTCGAGGGCAGAATAAACTACACGGAACAACTAATTCCGTGGTAGGGCATGGTAGGTACGAAAGAGGTAAAGAAGACAATCATAGTATAGTCGGGGCCAGTCAATTCTGTGTGGTTATTCGTCCGAATCGTATCCCCAGTGATCAAAGTCTCGACTGCACTCCGTGTAATCATCGAAGTCATCATCAATTTTAGGATCAACGTCAAAGGAGCAGGCAACGTGATGTTGTTTGACCAACATTTTCAAGCGCTCTGCTAGGTTAAAATCACCGAAGTATTTGAAAAAACCCTTGATTTCATGAAGCATCACCCGTCCAAGCCTCACCTCCATCTCCAGCCTCTGTTCAAGCATCGAAAAGTATGCACTGGTCGTGTCCGTACTGATGGTTGCGCGATTCAGGTATGGAAGGAGACATCCGGAAGCAATATCGTCAAGGAGATTTTCGGAAATAACAACGCGACACATGCAAAAGGAATAGCACGTAGAAAGGCTTGAAAGTAGCTTCCTTAAACCGTTTGGCTCATGTTGCCATTTGTCACAAGTATACGAGAAATCTGCGAGTTCACATTGGGATCGGCGAATATATTCGGAAATGATTAAGAAGTCCAGGCCGTCATTGGACTTCACATGCAATATGGTGAGCGCAGGAGTGTCCAGGTGAAGGAACACATTTGTGTCAGACACCGTAAGGTCCAATGAATGCAAATGCGGAAGGCTAACCACCGCTATACCTGGCGATGGCAAAAATGTTTTGACTATTGAGCAGATGATGCTTTCGATATGACGGCAGCATGTCATAATTTTTTGGTATGCCTCTAGTGTAAGTGTAGCCTTGATATCAAGAACGCGGACATTCTCCCAGAATTTGGCCAAATTCATCAGACCTGAAAGAATGTTCCTCCCAATGATAAGCGACGGAGGCGAGTGCACGGCGAAGTCATATTTCTGCTCTTCTGTCTGGACAACGTCTGCTTCAAGATGAAGGTGGCAAAGGGAAGTGCACTTTTGCACTATCCCCATTATTAAAGGAACATCATCTGTAGGGACATGAGCCCCGAAGTGAGTTAACTCACTCCATGGGATATTGAGGGAGGGAATAATTGGTGATAGCGTGTGTGGTAGGTTCAAGCCAAGTGATCGGAGCCGAGACATATTCTTAAAGAGGCTAGAACAGCCAAGCTCATTCCAACGGGCATAGAAATCTTCACGCCGACCGTAATACCCATTGTCCACAATCAGGGTGAGTCTTGTCAGCTGGTGCCACGGAAAATCGAATCCGACTAGCAAGTCAAGGGTGCACGTGTGAAGGGTTAGTGCCTCGAGGCTGGGAGAGCATCCGAAGACTATTTGTTTGATCATTTCTGTTTTCCAGGATCCCCAGGATCTGAACGTCATTGTGAGCGAGCAGATCCGAGAAAACATGGCCACCGGAAAGGCATCGTCGAAAGGCAAATATAGCGGTAATTTCCAAATAACTGTGTGCGCGCGGTCAAGATAGGGAATGACATCGGACGGATCAATGATATCGAAGGAAACCTTTGTCACTTCCGGTAAAATTTCCATGACATCTGGAATAGCGTAGTTTAACTTCACGGTACACCAGAGCTCGGGCATGCAACGACTAAGTCGTCTCCAGGCGCTACAGATACGACCCAGTAACCAAGGAGGTTCAGAAAGGATCGGTGGAATTTTTATCTGGGAATTTTGTTCGGAAGGAAGTGTGGAAATGAAGATCCTTTGGACAATCTCCGATGGGAGTCGCTTGACAGGCGATACGGCAACTGAAAGTCGGGAGATGCGTTGGATCAACCTGATATGCTCTTCAACATCCAAAAATGCGGTGTCAGAATCACGAGCATGTAATCTCTCCCGCTCACTCGACAGGAGAGCCCGTCCCCGAAAAATCTCCCAATCAGATAAAACGTCTTCATTAGTGACTCCAGCCACATTTTCGAGCCGATGGATCAGCGCAGTATCATCGAGCGCTTCATGGAATGTATGCATGTTGTGCTATCCGAGCTAGGATGGTTAGAGTAGCTCTACAGATAAAATCTGAAGAACGTACAGTGTGAGATGGATAAAAATGCTGAGAAGGTTAGGATGACTCGGAGCGTACGTGCGATCTAAACTTCCAACTTTAACTTTAGCTAACTTTGTCCGTGTTAACGCTCTCGTGACCCTAGAAGCGCACGAGTTTCGAAGCGCTGACGCTCATGAGTCAACCGTCACTGCCTGAAGAGTTGTAGTTGACCATATAAGTATTTCATTTGCGTGAAGTTCCTTGACCGCCGTTACTTCATGTTCACCGAAGATCTAAGTTCAATGAAGCAATTTTGCTAAATTTTTCATGCTTGCACGCTGTAACCACGGAGGAATTATTGGAGCACTGGTATGAAATGGAAAGAAAGTACGATATGGTGAGCTCGGTGCCAATTTAAAAGAGTGGTTGATGTGACATCATTGTCATTGTTGACACCAATATATATGTACATGTGACGTGACGAGAGAGAAACTTTCTACTTGCGTTATGCCTTGACCCTCTCCACATATATTCGCATGCACCGCCTTGGAAATGCGAGGGTCGTCTTCAGCTTGCTAGCAATTCCAGTATCACCGCCTTTTCATCCTTGCTCCTCACTGCGTTCATTATACTTGGGCTGTATCTCCACCCTGACTCGTTCGCCACATCGTGCATTCTCGATCATAGCGCATTCTCATACCGAACTTTTCAATAATACTACAGGGCGGTGGATGTAAGTCTCACACATATTTTACAGAGTATAAACCTGTAATTCAAATTATTCAGCATTAACGATGCTCTTCGCCATGCTGAGCGCAGACGTGTCTTCAATATCAATGAACTATGTCGACTTGCAGCTTAGTCTGTGGATCGGAGTCCTGATGATATTGTTGACTTGTAAAGCTCGCCGAGGGCAGATATAACCATACCTTCCTTATCACCATACGTGGCGGCTTCCAAATGATAGCGCGTATCCCGTAACCAGCTACGATTCCCAAAACTACGCTATCGCGAGCGAAGTGGCCACTATGGTCTTCCTTCGTTCTAAGGTGCTGCCTATTCCCAAGGTATACGGATACTCGGCTGCTCCGGAAAACGCGGCGGAAACTGAGTATATCTTTATGGAATTTGTCCAAGGCACCAAGTTAGCTGACGTATTGAATGACCTTGAAGACCGAGAGATCATTTCAATCTTGCGCCAGCTTGTACAACTCGAGGAAAAGATGTTGTTAGGTTTTTGAGTTGGCGGAAGCCTCTACTTTCCACGAGATCTGGAGAAGATGGCGGGGGGGCCGGGCATTCTGCTGAAGGGCGAGCGCTTCTGCGTCGGCTCAGATGTAGGACTACATCTGTGGCATTGCAGGAGATCAGAGCTTGACGTAGACCGGGGACCATGTACGCCATTCTCTGCCTTTTTTATTACTCCCTTGAACCAACCAAAAACCGTAGATAAAAGCATCGAAGAAGCGCTCGTAAGAGGAGCCCAGAAGGAACTTGCTTATCTGGAGCAGTTCGGCTAACCACTGTTGCCGTTCAAACGCATAAGGAGAGAGCTTACCGGTACCAGGAGCAGTCGCCGTTAGACCACATCGAGAACCTGAACCGCTATCTCGTTATCGCGTCGTCACTCGTCCCCAGCACTCGGCCTTGAGCTATTTTACCATCCGTCATCCCGACCTCCAGCCAAACAATATCTTCGTTTCGAGATCGCCCGACTCCGATTGGGAAGTTGTCGGCCTGATCGACTGGCAACACACCTCGATCCTACCGCTACATCTCCTTGCCGGTATACCCCATACCCTGCAGAATTACGATGATTCAGAGTTTTTCTCGGGAATTGTGAAGGCACCTTCGTTACCGGGAAATTGGGACGACTTGGACGAAACCGAGAAAGTACTCTACCGTCACCACCTCGTCCATTCCACTATGCCAAAAACACGAAGGGGTGTAACGTGCTCCATTACGCGCTCCTGAATGGCTACTGTGATAACCTCTGCCGCCGCCTCTTCGACCACGCCAGTGCAGCGTGGGAGGGCGAGACTCTCGAGCTGAAGACTGAGCTAATAGAAGCAATGGAGAACTGGGAGACACTTATGGGGGAAGGCGTGCCATGTCCAATCGTATTTGACGCTGAGGACGTACGAGAGACAAAGAAGCTGGAAGTACAGCAGAGAGAATCGGACAAGCTGATGAATGAGTGCCTGAATGCGGTCGACACAACGCCGGAGGGCTGGGTGCCCGTAGAGTTCGAGGAGGTCTTGTCACGCAGCAAAAAGCTCAAGGTCACTATGTTGGCGGTGGCCGAAACGGCGGAGGAACGGGCTGCGCTCGAGGCACACTGGCCCTTTGACGATATGGACGAAGAGAAATACATGGAATTGAGCTATATCTTATCTGCTGTTAACGTTGTAATTGTAATTATTTCGCTCCCCCTTGAATATGTATATAACTCACAACTTCCCAGTGCGTTCAAATATTTAATTGTCATTTCCAACTAGTCCAACGCCATATCACACTTTTGCAAATTTAGTGATGCATGATCTGCTCAAAACTCACCAGAACTTGATTAAATCGATAGAGTCGCTATGCCATGATTCACCGCTATAGAAAATACGTTGAATTCTTAAATCGGTGGCAGTGCTTGCGTTTTAACTGCAACCGATTTAAATAGATCTGTTATCAAGATGAACTGATAATTCCAATTGGGGACCACGTCAAGTATACTTAGTATAAATCGACTCCTCCTCCAACGAAGGCTCAAACTGGCAAAGTTAGGCATCAGGGCTGAATTACTCTGGGTTTGGGTTTCACCTGTGGAAGTATCCACCGCGGAACTTGGTAACGCAGCTGCTAGTAAGTACTGAATTAAGGTCCAATTTTGCCCTGTTGAACTCCCTGGGCAACTCCGAGTCGGCAGATATGCATCTCCGCAATCAGTGGCCCAGTAACACTTTTAGCTCAACCAGGCGCTTGTCCCACCATTTCCGAATCGACCTCGCGCCCTTGCATCCCCCCAACTGCTCTCTTCTGTTAGCCAACATACTTGAATCACTGTTCTCTCCCTATGTAAGCCCTTCACCACCTCAGGGCGTAGTTTCGGCTCTCTGGCAGGGACATCGATACCTTAGCGATTGTGCATACTCCCCGACGCCCGGGCCTATCCCACTCCGTTCATACCGACATAATCCGGAACATCTGAAAGCACATCCCCATCCTTAGCATGCCTGTCACCATACACAGTTCCAGTTTCCAGCGGGCCTTGATCCAGACAAATCTGGTGCGTGACATTCGAGATGCCAGGAGCTCAGGTCACGCAGCATGTCAATATTGGGCTGCATCTACCCCAGTTGCGCATGCATAAGGAATACTTGCCTCAGAGTTTGACGTCTTCGTTGACTCGACTAGTGACAAAGTACTATTCGCCAGCAGCTACGATCAACTGCTCACGCTTATATCTCTGCGTTGGCCCTCGTGAATTATTCTGGGCTCACGGCGGTTCACGGAAAAAGGTTGGTGGACTCGCGAATAGCCTAGCGGTCAATCTTGCAGCAAGCGAGGGGATGGCGACTGAATACAGACATATTAAGTGGGCTTGAAGCGCTTAAATGTTTGGACACTTGAGTATGAATGCAGCCGACGCGGTTGATGTTTCGACGATGCTCTTCCTCGACAATTCCAGTTCTAATCAGCCCTGCACGAATTTAAGTCTGTTCGCACCCATACATATAGGAGATGTTCGATGATGGTTGACTGTATGGCAGTATCCATATAAAAATTTTCTATCGTCCTTTCAAGCGCTTGTTGCCGCGGAATGCCTAATATTCTCAATGCATGCAGTCGCTCTCTTCGCTTCGCTTCGATGATACAATCGTTTTTTGCCTCTCAACTCCTACTGGCGCTCTACACCGGTCGCCGCCGTTACCCCTCACGTGTCACAAACTGCTTCCACGCCAGACTGGCAATGGCGCTTCCTTTTTGTACCAACTCCTGGAATTCCAGCCCATAAAAGCTGGATGGTTCTAAATCTCGTTTCTGTGCGTTCCACGGTCCCCAGCACCCCAGCACCCCATTACTTGAAGTTTGGCACGACCATATCTTAGTGGTATGAATTCCATCGACGT
>JABAJS010007743.1:0-27129 GCA_018221635.1 Tephrocybe sp. 10521TJB
GGGTTGTCCAAGAGTCTTCCTGAAGTTGTAGAAGATCGTGGCATCGTCGTCGTCCCTAGGAACATCCACTTACTCTATAGTCTGTAATGAAGGGAAATAAATATTTTCCCGATTTATTATCAGGTCAATTACGTAAGCAACTCCAAACGGTGCGCAGTAGCGCAAACGTCCTTCATTTACATTTGCCTACATCTCATGGATGCGCCGCTTGACTTGTACATTGCTTTCTATGACACTGGAACCATTTGCTTAAAATTCGGCCTATATCCCAGCCAGTCTCCAATGATAAAAAGTTGCACCTGATAAACGATCGAGTCAAGCTTTGCATCGTCGTCGGAAAATTATTCGCTTCAAGTTGAACTGGCTCAGCGCTAGACAATTAAATCAAGCCAAACCAATTAAGGCAGTCTTTTGCCTGCCAAGACATTGTGTGCAGGAAAGAGCAAAGACCTTCACCAATGCAAGAAAAGAAGCAGCGATTGGACACATCTGAACCACTTCCCGAGGACTTGTCGGTGTCCAGAGCGACTCTGACCAAGTTGGATATCCGCTTAATGCCTGTCCTGGCGTTTATCTATCTATTGTCTTACCTGGCAAGAGATTTTTGCAATGCATGTCACTTTTAACTGACGAGAGCACTTAGGATCGTACAAACGTTGGAAATACTCGGGTAGCCGGACTTCAACGTGATCTAAGATTGTCTAACGCTCAGGTATGAATCAGCCGAAAATTCGTTCTTAGCAACAACCTGACCTTCCATGTGCAGTATAGTATAGCATTAACAGTCACACTAATGTTAGTCTAAACACTTTGATATCGACTGATCGACCGAATATGGCTCACCTTGTAGTCCGTACCTGGCTGCTGAGATTCCTGTTAATCTCATTCTCAAGGTAAAGAAGTGTTGCATTTGGGACTCGCAGATGTCTGAACACCTGTAGGCGGTGGGGCCAGACCGTGTCCTTCCAACTATGCTGACGCTTTGGGCACTCGTCGCAACGCTTCAAGGTTAACCTATCATGGCAATGCCAATTACATAGCTCACAAACTATTATCCGCAGGCCTGGTTTGTAATTACCAAGGCTTACTAGCTTGTCGTTTCTTTTTGGGGCTGTTGGAAGGTATGTGTTCGCAGCTACTTTGGACCTTGTTATCAACATTCAGAATCAGGTGGCATTTTCCCTGGAATCGTCCTTTACCTTTCTTCCTTCTATCCTCGACATCGCCTGCAATTGCGGCAAGTTCATCTACGTTGATGATATGTCTTACTTATCGTGTCTCCAGCATTGCCATTTTTTTCTCTGCGGCATCCCTCTCGGGCACATTTGGTGGCCTTTTGGCATATGGGATCGTAAAGATGGACGGAGTTGGTGGAAAACCTGGTTGGGCATGGCTGTTTTTTTTGGAGGGCATTGTTTCGGCGTTGTTTGGAATCTTGTCCTTTTCGCTTCTTCCAAGGTCTATAGAGAGTGCCTCATTCCTTTCGTCACCTGAAAAGGAGGAGTTACTTGCCAAATTGAGGCATGAGGGAACATTGGACGACAAGGCTGATAGATTTAGCTGGAAGGAAATTGGACGAGCCTTGGCCCTTCCCCACGTCACCTGTGTATGTGCCATTTACCTTCTTGCGGGTATTGTTTTTGGCTCTCTGTCTTAGTGAGAATTTTGACCCCTTTGATGTTTACAACTTACTAATAGTTGTGTAATCAGTTTTACGCCTTCGATTCTCGTTGCCTTGGGATATACTGCAACCCGGGCGCAGTTGATGAGCGTACCTCCTTTTGCCGTTAGCTTTGTTGGTACGTTGTAGTTCTACAGATTCCGGGGCACCTGACATAATACAGAGCATATCAAGTCACAATTATTGCGTCTGCCATGTCTGACAAGTACGGTCAACGTGGAATTTCAGCCATTCTTTCCACTGTTATGTGTACCGTAGGCTGGATCATGTATATCGGTGTGTATCAGTGTCCTGCATTACTTAAAGACGTTAACTTTGTTTGTAAGGCTCCAACAATGCTCATGTTCAATACGCTAGTCTCTTCTTCTCTATCGCAGGAATAAATTCTCAGGGACCTGCCCTTGCGGCATGGCTATCCAACAATGCGGCTCCTCAGACCCGGCGCGCGACTGCCATTGCCCTGGGATTTATAATGTCGAACGTTGGCGCTATCATTGCTTTATGGCTCTTTAGCGTGTGGTCGAAACCTCCCCACTATAAAACAGGGACTATTGTGTTACTTGTTTCGTCGTGCGCAATGGTCCTTCTCTGTTCCTGCAATCTTATCTACCTCCGCAGCCAGAATGCTAAAAAATCTCTGGCCCGAGAGAAAGGATCTCAAGACGACGATGCCCCTGGCCTTGGTGATCGCAGTGCTTGGTTCATTTACACGCTTTAGGCCTACATTGTATCACATCCTTCACGTTGCTTTACATAGAGGTTTATTTAGAATTTCAAAATCTAAACACAATTAATATCAGTTATGTAAGGACCTATAATTTGAACTCACTGCCGCCTTCCGGCCCATCATAGTTGCCACCACTTCCATCATCACAGATTTCACCGCCACGTCGTCGGGATAAGGATTCCATGCATCAACGATAGCAACTATTCGTCTCTTGCTATTTTAGGAGCACCCTTATTTCTGATCGATTCAAATGTCGACTCTCCTATATTTCGCCACAGATGTGGCGCTTGAGCACTGCCCTAGCTTTCTAAGTGGGTCAGAAATCATGCTCAAGTTACATAGGAGGCATTTTGACCCACTCTGGGCACTGCCTTGTGGTTAGATAGCCCCACGCCACAATACATCTTCAGGTATAAAAGGGCCTCGTAAACTCTGGTGAACTTCAGCTACTCAGCCTCGCCACATTCAACCACTTGCACAGAACCTACAACTCTCTTCTAATAAGCCACCTCTATCACACTATGAAATTTTCCACCTTCGCACTCGCTGCCATCGTCGGCCAAGCTGCGCTTGTTGCCCCGACAATGTCTGCGCCCATTTCTGAGCACAGCGATCTCGTCAAGGTTTGTGATAAGTATGTAAAACTCCTTGAACAAACAACTCATATCAACTTGTTATATTAGAGAGGCTACTACAACAACTGGGGCCAACACTCTAGCTGGAATCGTCCATCGTATAACAGAGGGGGAAATGGCGGGAATGGTGGTAACGGCGGGAACGGGGGCAATGGCGGCTGGGGAAACAACAATTGGAACAATGGCGGGTGGTGGAACAACGGGAGTGGAAGAGGTAACGGTGAAAATGGTGGAAATGGTGGAAACGGTGGAAACGGTGGGAATGGCGGGGGTAGTGACAACTGGTGGGGCGGCAGCTCCAGTGGTGGTAACGGCGGCAACGGTTGGAATGGTGGTAACGGCGGAAATGGTGGGGGTAGCGACAACTGGTGGGGTGGTAGTTCAGGAGGCGGAAATGGAGGCAATGGCGGCAATGGCGGCAACGGTGGGAGCGGTGGGAATGGCTGGGGTAATGACAACTGGCGGGGTGGAAATTCGGGAGGCGGAAATGGCGGCAATGGCGGAAACGGAGGGAATGGTGGCAATGGGGGGCGCAGCGATTAGTGGTGAGCCAGCTTCTGTGGGAAAAATGGCGGCCATGAGGTGAACGACAACAAGAGAAACAGAGGATTTGACTAGATGATGGTAAAATTAGACACAAAACCACCCTCCGTATACTTATCATCTCAACTTGGTCGCTTTTGTACTATATTCCTAGTTTTTTTAATTTTTTCCTCGCACAAGAACCCTCAGTACAAGCTGCATTGCACGTCCATATATTGTAATTAATGCTCAGTTATAAATGCATCCTGAAAAGAGTAAGTCCCACAAATACAACAAACAAAAATCCATGATAGCAAAATTTTGCCTAGATAAGCCCAGAAACAATGACATAAAATATGCTAGCTGCGCCAAAAGACTTCAGCAGGGAAGTCATACTATCGCCCAGACGCACGGCAGCATTGCCTTGTGTTCCAGTAGTGGTAGTCGCGCTGGCGCTGCTGACTGCTGTAACCGACCCCTCGACAGTCGTTACAATTGCAACGGTTGTTGGGTTGGATGATGGCGCACTAGCAGCAGCGGACGAGGATGAAGACGCATCAGCCTCAACTACGTAGGTACGAATGTAGTTAATATCCCAGTAGGCGTTGTTGTACGTGGGGTTACCAGGGCCGATGATGTTGCTTGATATCTGAAGAATAAAATGAACTCAATAAGCGGTAAGACTGTATGGTGGCGTTTTAAGGACGTACGCAGTTTCCAGAGCATGTTTCTGCGTAGATGCTGGCAACACCAGCCCTATATTAGGATCAGATATATGAATTTAAACATTTAAATAGAAGCGCGGCTTTACCAATCTCCGCACAGCGTAGTGTCAAGCACCAGCTGTTGAGGACCAAAAAACTCTGTGAAATTGCATCCTGATGCTGGGTACGATGCCGAAGGTGTTCCAAATGTCGTCGTGTCTATATTAGACGTAGAAGTCGCATTGGCGATCGACGCAGGAATATTCGGTCGCTAAATTTAGTTTCCTTGATATCGAGGTCATGAATACAGGCATGGAAGATATTACTTACGCTCCAGAACCATATGTATACGCCAGACACGTCGATTTGGGTAGCGAAAACGCCTCCGCCCGCATTGGCGAAGCCACTGCCAAAACTATTCGCTTGGGACTCTGCGACAATACATCCACGATCTGTCGAACAATCCGTTTCGATTGTATGTCCGGTTTGTCCTGTATTTGCAGCCTGGACACAACCAGGTTCAGTGTGCAGAGCCATTTGGTTGTTTGTCTGGAGATTGATTCCTTCGATAATGTCGATCTCGCCAGCTTGAGGCCACACTTTGCCGGTCCCAAGTGTCCAAAAGGATGGCCATACCTGAAGTAGGGTAAGCTAGAGAATCGTCGAGTATCGGGAAACGCACGGAGCAGCCATACGGTAGATGGTTAATATCAATTATAATCAAATTGTTGACCCCGTAAGAATCTTGAGTTGTTATGCGAATCTGAGAGGATCGGTAAATTGTAAACTAATCCAGTATACCATTCGAGATCTACGCACTGAGTTGCGATTAACAAGTGTTGCCGCGGGAATATTCGTTGTGTTATCAACTCGTATTATGGCGTGCCCATTGCCATCGACGTAGGTCAGAGGTTGCGGGGTTAACGTCGTTGATGTCGCGTTTGCTTGATTTAGATAGGTCACGTTTCCTGGAGACAGTTTCAGGACAGGTCCAACCCCTCTGCGCCAAATATCACACACCCCAAGTAGTATTATCGACGTTGCCCCAGTAGTCCCAAGCATCGAAGAAAGTGCTGCCAGAGTACTCCCGGAGCGGCATATAGATGGCAGTAGACGAGCTAGTAGCCGCCGCAAGAAAAACGAGAGCCAGCAAGGAATGCATGATGGTAAGTAACAGAAACCAATGTGGTCCTTATAGCTTATGCGGCGATTTTTGCCCATGATGAGAGTAAGCATCAACGCGGAATGTTGTTGCTCAACCCCAATTGGCATCAAAATTTCCACAGATCCTTGATCAAGATGGCGGAGTTCGTTCTTCCTGCACCAACCCAATATCTCAACCTAACAGAAAAGAAATTCTCTGACTCTTCCCACTCTCCTGAGACAGAACTCGTCTTTGTCAAAGTTTGTGGATACAACTACAGATGCTCCAACCTTTGGCATCCGTGATAGTCCCTCAGCCACGTTTGCTGGTTTTTCGACAACAACCCTAAAAATAAAACCGAGAAATAAGCGTATGTTCTCAGTTGCATAAGTTCTGATTCTGACTCACATTCCGGTGCTAGCGGATAGTACTTAGGCGCTGAAACAATGGCGGCTATATTATCTCCGTGTATGGTGAATCTTCTGGAGGGGAAATATCTGACGGAGAGCCCATATTCTCCCTTCATGGCGCCACAACTTGGCTATACTAACGGCCTGTCCTGATTTGTGGATTGCGCGGTAATCTGTTGAGCAAGAATACTGACTGGCCTTTCAGTTCTGTCTTGAAATCACATAAACATTATCTTTTGACTCTCTCTCTGATATGTCAATATGCTTCCAAGTGATAGGCGAGCTCTCGAGTCACGACAGCGTCATATCTCATTCCTGCTGTCTGATCAGAGATTTGTGATCTCGGGGAGAACGGGAGGCATCCGACCCTTGAAAACTCGTCAATACACCACATGACGCTTCAAGCAGAATCCCCTACAACACTGGCGCGTCCGAAGGCCGATGTCTTCACGCGGCGCGCGCGCCACCGCTAAGATGCCTCCCCACCCCTCGTTAAGATCGGCAGAGTCAATCACCCCTGTCACCTATACACACATACTTGCTTTATACTCGACGTCAACGTCAAACTGCCTTTTTTGCGCCCTTCGACCCCGCTTCGCTGTCTAACAACTTGAACATCTGCGTGTCCAACATGCTCTGGCTCTACTTTCAAATGAGATGCGGATCTGGGCGGCGTTGAGGGGAAGTCGTCCTCTCAGGTCGCCTCTCTATTGGACGGACCTTTTGACCAGATCTCCCTTCCCCGAGGCACTGGCAATGAAGAGACTCAGTATCTCGTCCCTGGAATGATCGCTGTATCGCCTCAGGTTCTGGAGAATGTGTTCGTTCTATCGGTGCTCGAAAGGGTTCAATGCTCACCGCTATACCTTCTCATCCAACGCCGAGGCTACTGATCGTGCTGGTGTTGAACGGACAAGTCCTTTCTGCCAGTAGACGCGGCGTATTGCCATCTACCATGGATGCGAGTCTAATGACATTCTTATCTTCTTTTAATGTTAACCGATTCGATATATGAACGAACACCATCCTCTCGCATGTGCGCCTGAAAATCCCTTGACTGGATCGAAGGATTGCGAATAGGAATGTGACTTCTATACCAGGCTTCTCGAGCTTGTTC
Organism: Tephrocybe sp. 10521TJB; assembly: GCA_018221635.1. NCBI lineage: Eukaryota > Fungi > Basidiomycota > Agaricomycetes > Agaricales > Lyophyllaceae > Tephrocybe > Tephrocybe sp. 10521TJB. Next base: position 6,941 of record JABAJS010007743.1, read on the forward strand.
CTCCTTTGCTTACACTTTGGTGCCATGATCGTGTATGATACATCGAGCGCCGTCATCGTTTGCTCCACAAGACGCAACGTCGACGAGGCCGATGGCATTATCAAGGCCAGTCATTCAATGGTCTTGCCACTATCCAAGACAAACCCCTTTACGTGCACATGTCGCGTTCAGATCGGACAGGGGAAAACAAACTTTTCCATTTTACAATCTACATACAATGCGGAATCCTCCAAGATATACAACATGTGCTACAATACAGACACGTCATACAGGTCCGCCAATTAATACACAGCACCCCAAGAGTGGCGAACAAAAGGTACTGCACGAATATAATGTACTTTAAACGAAACAAAGGGTTCGGCTTGTGTGATGCCGGCGCCTCGAAGAGAGCATTGGCATCATGAGAAGACGAAGTAATAAGGTAAAGAACGTGGACGCAACGTGGAACCAAGTCCATCGTTACGTGTAAACAGACAGAAAACCCGAGGGAATAAAGGAATGTGGGGAGAATACGTGACACTGACGTTGATCGCAGGGCGAGGAAATCTGCGAGGAAAACTGAGCTGAAAGCGTTGTGCGGGATGTATCGAGATGAGATAGCCAGAGGTAGCATGTCGACAATTAATAAATCTATAATGTAATGTGACTGAGGGAAGGAGGTAGCGCCGTTACTTTTGACGGGGGACGAAGATGAGTTTGCACTCCATCGCAGCCGGGAATATGACCTGCGGAACGGATGACGGTCAGGATCCGCCGGGACAAAAGAACAGCACGGCTCACAAAGCTATCCTTTACATTCATACTCCTCTCATTGGTTTCCGGCGGCGCAACGACATCGAAGTTTCTCACCATGGTCGCAATCACGACCTTCATTATCGCCTGCGCAAAATTTTGTCCCCCACAAACGCGCGAGCCCGTTCCAAAGGGCATCATGTGGTAGCTCATGCGAGCGAGGGTCTCGGGGCTATTAGTGGTCTCAAGCCACCGTTCCGGAAGGAAGGTATCAGGAGAGGCAAAGACGGTTACATCGCGGTGCATCGACCACGCCTGAGTGGCGACGATGGTGCCAGCTGGTACTCCATACCCCATGAGATCAAATAAGCCATCTGATACTCCATTTTTTGACGTCGACGAAGGTACCACGCGCTCGAGAGTACTCGGAGCCGCAGAATACAGTCTAAGACCTATATTAAGATGAGCCGCGACATCATGAGGGCTACAGTGAGGCTACCAATGACCTTCTTTGATGAACGCGCTCAGGTATGGGAGCTCTTGAAGGACAGAAAGATCTGGGATGACGGCTGCATCAGGCATCGCCTCGTCGATTTCCGCTTGAAGATTCTTCATAATATCCGCACGGCGGCTAAGTTCCCAGAAGAAGTAGGATAGTGAGTTGGAGGTCGTATCCGACCCTGCAATCCTACACGAGCGCATCAATACCTCGTACTACGACAGGGACAGCGACGACTTACATGTGTCCCATGCATTCAGATATGATGTCGTGATCAGGCATTAGGGTCTCGTCCGAGTATCGATATCGCAAGAGCCGATGGAGCATGGGGACTTTGTCACTCTTGTTAACCTTGCCTGCATTCATCTGGGCCCGCACTTCGTAGACTCGACCACTAACGAACTGTCAAATACATATTAGAATGAATGATGGAGGTAAAAGACCCATGAAACAAACTTCGGCCATGATCTTATCGGAGTCGCACATTTGCCTCCATCGGTTGTTCGGTATCCGGCTGACGAGGTTCCACAACCAGTTCGGCAGTGTGCAACGCTGTACAAAAAATAGAATTAGCAATCCCATCGAGGATCGTAACGACACTTACGATAATGCCACGCTTGGGGAAGTCGTTGATCGCCGTGGACAGAGGGTCTTCGACATCTACAGCCCACTTGCTGACGGCGCCGAGGCGATAGCCATAAGAGGAGGATACGACCGCATCGACCATGAGGTGACGAAAGACGGCCAGGCAGTTGAGTGGTTCAGCTCCGGCAATCGAGTCTATTGTCTTGGAGGCAAACCCGTAAGTTGGCGGGCGGAAGGCATAGGTATGACGAAATTGTACCTTGACCAACTCCAAAGTAACGTCGTGCATCTCCGGCTGAAATTTAGAGATATTGGATGGTATATAGTGCGGAGCATAGCCCCTTCGGCGCATAGAGTGGGGAGCATGTTCTAGAGTTGTCATGCTGAGATACATTGAGCCTACCAGACGCATATATGCGTTTTAATACGTACGCGTGGTCGTTGTCATTGCTGTACATATAAAGTCAAACTCGAGGCAAGTGGGTTTCAGGAACATGATAAGCGTACGTGATAAGACCCTTGTAATATGGGCTCTTGTCGAACTTGTGTGTGGAGTAGACGTTTCGCATGGTGGAGAGATCGCGAAAGACGACCTTATTGGGGCCAATGCGTACGACCGGGCCGTATGTTTCAAAAAGCTCATGGATAATCTTGCATTGCTGCAGGCGGAGGACGTGTGTTGTGATCCAAAAGTCGGAAACGGCGGCATACCAGGGGCCGGGGATTGCGCTGAGAGGAGACAAGAAAAGATTGTAGATAACGCGGAAGATAATAGCCAAAAAAGCTAGGGACGCGAGAGCGAGAACAAAGTGGTGGGAGAACAGGGAAGCAGAGAGCGAGAATGAGGAGACCATAGCGGAGAGAGCTGTGGGATCGCGGAGGAGATGATGAGGGGGGAAAGAGGAAGAGGTGGGGGGCGAAAAGAGAACATGTCTGCTTTATATATTCCGGGGAACATGCTGACCAATCTGGACAAATGTCGTTTGACGAGAGTTACTCGAGACGACGAGAGCATGAAAGTCGAACGAAGAAACCCAACTTTTCACACTCCGCCAGAATCTAGAATCACTTCCCAAATCGGATGTCGACCTTCCTTTTTAGACCATCACGTGCCATCGCGTCCTGTCGCGTCGCCCGGCAACTCAGTCAGACTGTCCATGCGCCACAAATTGACCGGCCAATCTGCGCCATCGCAGGATGTCGTATACTCGACGGACAGCCTGCCATGTCACTCGCCGCGCACGGATCTCATCTTGTCACCTTTTAGTCGTACCCGGAACGGCCCGCAGCCAGCCTTCTGTTCCTCACTAGCCGCCACGGCATTCCCCATTGTGACATTCCCAACACCTGCCGCAACATATACTGTGCACAATAAATTAGCAGTGTGAGCAGACTTTTGAGTTTTAAAATTACAAGAGGTAAAAAAATTTATATGACACAGAAGGGTTTTTACTTTCAGAATCGAAAAGGGCACTCCGTGTCCTTCTTTCACTGCAGTGTTCTTGACTAGCGGCGCGCAGGAAAAAGAATCGTGCTGCCGTACAGGCTCTAGATACTCGGCCGATCTCACTGTTGCGTCGGTCAAAGAAACATTCATGAATATGTGCAGCAATCCTAGAAACGTGTTTTAGAAGCCGGTCAGCCCTGCGTGCTTACTGCATACCTCCGTAAGCACCCCTGGATCTGAGATTCTAGCTGATCCATTGCCCAAAGTTTAACGAGCAGCCTTGAACAATTCTCACTCTCCGTTAAGGCATCCCAAGCCATGCTAGATCCGTGTCCAGGCCAGAGGGCTTGCAGATGAACAAAGAAACAGTCTCTTCCAATTGTCTTCAGGCATGGACTTCTAAGTACTTGTCTCCCGTATTAGCCTCTTTTAGCCGGTTATCTCCACTCCACCCGCACGGAGGACATAAATGAACTGCATCATGTTTGCTCTTCGAACGCTGTTCTAGGAGCCAATCCTTCATCCGAGGCGACCCACTCGTCATTGAACTCTTCTCACTGCCCACCTGGCATCCTTCTTTTCTTGCCCAGATGCTGCCTGCTGCAGCCGAGCCAGATCTGGTCCCGCAATGCACAGAAAAGTCACGAAGCATTTCCAGGTTAATTTCCTGCGACCTTTCAACAAACTAAGTCAATGTTAGACGGCTGGACGTTGTACGATCGACGGCGGTTCCGTTTTTTTCGCACTGGAATCTTGATAACCTGTGTGGATTCAACTAATAGCTGTCTAGAGGCACTAGTAAGAACCGCTGCGAACTTTTCGGTAAGGAGGGCCGAGTCTTGCAAGCCAATCCCTGCCGGTATATTGTCAACACCAAAGCCCTACGTGGGCCTATCTTCTTATTATCTGACCTCAGATAACTCCTCCTATCGTTCAATCCTTAACGGATGGATATTCCTAAGTGGAGGCTAAAGGTACCGCAGGATCACCATTCGTTCCTCGTGTCAACTACTAGCTAGGGGCTAAAATGACAGTGCGACGTGACTGAAGCGAGGCTACTCACCGGGAACCCTATGAGTTGCAAGTCGATCGCTGCAGAAGGTGACACAACCAGCCTTGCTCATCGGTGACCGAAAATCGCGAAAGGTCAATGATTGTACAATCTGTGTGCTAGAACCCAAATTTTTTGAGCGGGAGCGTTGCGGACCTGTATGAACCGCACCTGGATCAAAGGAGTCGCACACGCACGTTCTGACTCCAGAGGGGCGTCTGGCAGAGATATACATGGAGTCAGAGATCCTTGCCCAGGTTGTTGACCCACTCTCTTAGACAGCGAGGTTCGTCTGCACATTTACAGGACCACGGACGAACTTATCCGGGCTCGTAGCATGATCAGAATCTCCCACATGCGCCTCAAGCCCACGCGACGGTCGTACCGACCACTTGCAGTCATTTCAACTCGAGATTGTCAGCGAAGGGATCGTCGCTGCAGAAGCTAATTTGTAGACGTCTCGTCGTTGGATCCACGTCTCAAGAAGACTGGAAGCATTGGCTGTAGATTGATAGATTATCTCACCACGAGGAGTCACAACATTCGGACACGACTCACCTCAGTACATGTGGCATGTGGAGCTGTGAGAGATCACCAGTGAGAACAAAGAATACGATATGAAGGTCATGTATATATAGGTAAGAGATAGGGATAGTACATTCATTTTACAGGTTTCGGTTACAGTGATTGTGAACAATGAACAGGTAGGATGTCTACACAAAGTGCCCAAGGAGTAGTTTACAGACAGAGATTCAATCAATGGAGGGGAGACAGAAGGAATAGACTTGGCAAGATTGGTGAACGAGATAGGACAACAGAGTGGAAGAAGTACAATGCGTACGACGATGTGCAGATTGTGCTTGAATTGAATGATAGCAAGATACGAGAGATGTGGCGATATGCAATGCGAACTGTCTTGTCCAGTGTCCTCGGTACTCAACGAGGAATACGCGCGCTAGCCCAACTCGATCCCGAGGCGTCACTAGATCCGTCATCGTGATGACCTTCGTCCAGGATAGAGGCACCTGCCTCAGACCAACGAGGCGACAATGCCTCATGCTCATCCAAGTCTGAAAGAAAATCCAGATCTGATAAAGATCGAGAAGGAGGCCTTATCGAGGCTGGTATGACGTTATCCGGAGAGAGAGCATTGGGGGAGGAGAACGAGTAATAGTTAGAGCTGGACATGTTCGTATCATGTATGGACGGCGAAAGGGTCTGTGAGAACGTCGAGAACGGTGAATCCGGGCGTGAAGATGGAGCAGATATGAGTTCTACGCCATGTTCCTGGTCTAATTCAAGGGGAAATGATTGAGAGAGGCTAGGGACCATTCCAGGAGAAAGCGGTGCATGCTGTGCAACACCGGGTGACAAGATCGTGCTGGGTGCGGGTGTAGGTAGCAATCCTAGGCCTTGAGTAGCTGGAGCTGGAGGAGGCGAACGAAGAGTAGATTGAGAAGGGGCCTCTCGAAGAGGCATGGCATGGCGAGCAGGTGAAGCTTCTATGCTGGGCAGGGTTGAGCTCGGCGTAGACGGTATAGAAGGATCGAATAAGATGTGAGTGGGACTTGTCAAAACAGTTTGCCTCAAGTTACTTGACTAGAAATACTTCTTCAGATGATTTCTATGATTCGAGACAGCGATGTACTTGCCTCGACTGAATATTGAGAACCCGACGGGCCCTGCTTCCCTCGGTGCCTGAGGGTCTGGCTGCGGTTGACTTCGCTGCGCCATTCACGAACCTCTTTAGCAATGAGGTTCTCTAGTTCGATGGACTGCCTCTCGTCCCCCTCATTGCCGTGATCGAGGCGCGCATCCCGTGCATTGTCTCTCTGGAGAGGAGTGGCAAATACAGGCACCAGCCCTGCTTGCTGTCGTCTTTGGGCCTCGCGCTTGGCAATAAACTCTTCCGCCATTTGCTCTAGCTTTGGCGCAATGTGAGGCTCATAAACGTACTGCAATGACGGTATGAACAACTGATCGGCGACAACGACTGACGACAACAAATAACTACCTTCTTGAAGGCATAGCTTGCGGCGACGATGCCAATGAAGGCTACTACGCCGACGGTGACGGCTGCAGCTGGAGCAGGCATTGCGCTCTGAATCAGACCACAGCGATGATGGTGGTTCAAGGATAAGAGGTCCGGAATCAGAATAGACACAAGTCCGGCCATCGGGCTGTAATTGGAAACAGATCCGTGAGTCAAAGACCCGAGCCGACATCCCGTCCTAAATTACTTTGCTGGTTGTTCTCTTCAAAAATACATACACACTGATCTCTGTCAACCATCTGGAAGGGTGGAGACACTGTCGAAATATCTACCTTATTGAACCACTAAATAACACGGAGTCAAGTATAATCTTGGACCTAGTACTTAGATCAGACGGCAGCCTGTCGAGAGGCAAGTGTGCGTCTAGAACCCTGCATGTACATGGAATTTCCTTGATGCCGGAGAATGAAAACAAGGCATGTAACATGTAATGACGATAATATAGCCGTCCGACATGACCTTCCACAGGCAGAATTAGTACAAGCATGCTCCATGTCAAGATCTCGCCCATAAAGCTGCCCTCGAGTTCCAAAGACAGTACTCTGTCCAAGCTCCATCTAATATCGGGGAGTGAATTTGGTCTCCGCACGACAAATCGAAGACATCCCGCCTCGGGAGGCGCTTCGAAAGCGGGAAACGCGAAGTGAGTCGACCTCTCTCTTCATTTCACCATCTCCGTCCAATCTCGCTTCACCTGATCGCAGACACCCCGCCGAACCCACACCACGAATCCAATCATCTGCAGAAGCCTCGATGTCGAATTACCTAGAACTCGGGCCCTCACCGATGTATGTTGGATCAGACGTTTGGTCTCACAGCTTATTCTGAGGGCCTCTTCCTCTCCTGCGTCCCATCCGCTGATCATCCTCTTTGACACCAGCTATACGCCTCAGGCGTTTCCAGTCTATATGGAGCCCTTCCTTCTGACATGCTTCTCGAAACTCAGGCTTGCTGAGCATCGTCCACGCCAGCCGTTCTTTGAGCGACGGCGTATCTATGATCTCGAACTCGGGCGGGTGGCCATAAGCTATTGTCGACACGCGAATCATAATACTCCTACAGAAACAGAACAATCGGCGTGGGGTAAGTTATGTGAAGAAGACGTGCGGGGAAGGAAGCGCCGACGTACGCTGTAAGACCGAACACGGGCTTGATCCCACCTGCTTCTCGGCCGGTCAGGAATCGATGGGCTCGCGTAGTCCAGGTCGTGTTATTTGGCCCGGGAGTAGTCCAGTCATTGTAAGAGTAATAAGGGACCTCCAACAATTCGGGCTCGGCAGGAAAAGGTGGCTTCGTTGACAAGAAAGAACCGAGAGGATGTGAGAAAAGACTAGTCACTTCTGCATCGTTTAGTATAGGCTGAAAGAGACAACGTAAATAATTGTTTCATAGAAGAAGCTGAACACGTACGCGTAAGGTGTTGTCCAGAATCAAAACAACCACACTAAAGACGTTAGTCCGAGTACTGGTGCGAGAGGAGTGGCGCTCACGGTGTTACAATGGTAGAATTTCCAGCTACAAACGGCTCTAAGATACATAAAAGAGGTACTTTCTGTCTGTCAGGCGGAAGTCCGATCTACCACAAGTTAGGTTGAACAAAGCACATATATCAGACTCATACCTCTTCAAACGCTTCACGGCGCTACAAAAAAACATTAGCATACGTTCATATGAAGTAGTTAGAAGAAGAGCTCACTCACAGCGGTGTCTTCTACAGTTGCGTCCTCGGGATCGGCCTTTCCTCCTGGTAAAGATGTGTCTCCAGCATAAGTTCTCAAGGTTGTGGAGCGTCTAGACATTCAAAAAGGACCCGTTTTCCGTCAGCGGAAATAAATAGCAAGACGGCAATGCTCACCGACTTAGTAGCACATAAAGGTCACCCTTACGGCCAACAAACAATGCTACGAGAACTGCAGCACTTCGTGATCTCGGAAACGGTATATTGAGCTTTGGGCGTCGATATAAAGCCAGATTACGCAGACATCTTGAGTCAGGAAATGAGCCTAATAGATACCATAACGAATGTGGGGAACGAACTGTTTCGATTGTTGGCTTGGAGGTGGAATACGCGCTTCATTGAGCCGAAGCTTGGGTCTGTGATACTTGAGCAGGTTTAAGGGCTTTGGCGCGTTCTTAGAAGACATTGTAGCAGAGTTGACTCGAATTTCACGTTGCTTCACGTTTCGTGGGTGTCAAAGGACTAGGGCCGGCTACTCGGAGGTATTTCGTCCGAATCGTAGATCAGTGGCAGTGCAGAATTTCAATTCCGAACCACCATCCTTTGACCATCCTTGCCTTCAAGTTGGACTCGGAGGGAGTCAGACGCTCCTCCTGGTACTTACTTACTCTCAGAAACATTGATAAACCTACATTCATTTGGTTTTCCAGCTAATACTAGAACGAAGTTAACAAAGAAACGATGAAGCTACGCTCGCCTCGAGGCATCATCAATCTAACGTCACACGGCCTCACACGACATTGACTATAGCCATGCACGTCAAACCAACGAGGCCTAAGCTGACACAGTGATGGTGTTGAACGAACTTTGAGCCGTGTAATGTGCGTGCACAAGTGACGAGATGCGTTTCAACATACGTGTGTTTGCAACTTGTTGTTCACTTTTATTCGCATGGCCTCGTGTTCCCTCCCTTGTCGGACGTTGCAATCGACCTTACAATCAGAAACCGCCTTCTAGCAATGAAGCGGCTAGGGTTGATGCTGGGTTGATGGGTTAATTATGGCGGCCTTGGGCCTTCAACGAGGCCAAGGCATGGTCATATCATACTTAACCTTCCCTCCTCGCTCTTTGCCTCAATGCAAAGGCCTGGCATCTCCTTGATATACTAGTGCCCGCAGTCGCGAACCCATCTTACCGACAGTTTCCTTCCTTTTTCCTCGTCGATAAACGTTGTCCAGAAGCTGCGCTTCTCGCTTCGCTTGCCATGAGCGCCTCAGGCTCTCCTCCCAATGCCAAATCGAGATGGGCTCGTATGGGCGGTGTCGTCCGGCGGGCCTCTTTGGTTCTTGCACCCACGCGCGCCAGCACCCCTTCCATCGCGTCTATTGAACGAGACAGTGACACTGCATCTCTCAAAGGGTCCGTTCGCAGCATTCCATTCACTCCGCCGTCCGTCCTAGTTCCGTCCAAATCCTTCATCTCACACCCAAGCCCGATACCTGAATCGCCAGTACAGCAGCCTGTCGGCGATATTCCTCAGCCACCTACCGTTGTGCCTTCTCCCCTTGTACAGGCTCCTTTGATCCCTGATCCCGAGCAGGTTGCGTCGCCCGTGCAGGAGTACACGCCTCCCCCTCTGATAGACTCCTCCAACGCAGTCGGCCCAGGAGGTTTCACTGACGAGCCAGACGACTTGCCTCAGCCACAGGTCATCAGGGATCCCTCGTTAAACCAGGACAATTCCACGGACGGATATGAACCGATAACGACTGAGCCGACTGTGACGTCCGGACCAGGAGGCTTCAGTGACAACTATGATGACTTGCCTCAACCTCAGGTGATCAAAGCGCCCTCTATCCAAAGATCAGACTCTTCCTACAGCCACAAGCCCCCTTCTGTGGCCGCAGTCGCATCTGCAACGGGAGGCTTTGATGACGAACTTCCCCAGCCGCAGGCCGCGAAGAAACCGTCCATTCATGTTGTTTCGACACCTCCGGTGCTATCTGCGAGCCCAGCCCTTACGCCAACCGTCCCAAATACGCCAGAGTTTGACGTTTCCCAACCTCTTCTTGCTCATGCCGCTCCGATTCACGCAGAGCCAACGGATACAAGCGACTACTTTGGACTTCCCCTTCGTGATGAACCCGAGAGTGATTCGACTATGACACACGAGTCCGTTCAGGATTTCAAGAAGCAACTCGAGGACAACGACGTCGCTCCTCAACCTACGCTTGAAAACCAGGAGGAGATTCAGCAGGGATCTCAGTCTCAGCAAAATATGACAATGCCAGCGGCGGAGGCCCATGAGGAGACAGATCTTGTTGTTCAAGAGGAACCTCAGTCAAATATGCCCATGCCAGTGCCGGAGCCAGCAGTAATCCATGACGACGAATCAGATCAATCAGTGTATCCCCCTTCTGAGATGCCGACACCAGACCCTCCACCTGCAATCCAAGGTTCTACGTTCCCGCCGCTCGGCTCTTATTCTGGGCAAGAAGTCTGGGGTGGAATCGCGCATGGGAAAGAAGGGGAGCCGCACAACGAGGCCCCGTATTCGAGAAGTAGGGCGTCAAGTATTCACAGGTTTGTTTCTTGATTCACTTTTGTCAAAATATGGATTGACTCCGGAATTTGCACAGCATGCCCTCAGAGGATCCGTTTGCAGACCCAATGGCGCCGATAATTACTGTTTCCCGTAGCACCCCGCCGCCTTCAATGCCTCAGTACGTTCTTTAGGTTCTAAACATCTGCGTATTGAAATTGATGTCGTTACAGACCACAAATCTCGGATCCGTATCCACAACTCCCTATCCAACCTGATGAGGACCCTCGTATCGTTCTCATGCCGTTACCACCCGTGCATGAGGCCATCCCCTCGAGGTACGCTCTGCTGAGCATTGCGTTGACTTAACATAACTCATGGTGCTTGCTAGATCGATGTACATCCCTTCAACCCAAACTCTCCCTATGGGTTATCACGAGACCGAGTACGTTGGTCCCTCAGCTCACCGTGTTATACGCTCACTCATATCATCAAGCGAACGACTGCCTTTATTGCAGCAAACTACTTCGCCTAAGGTCGCTTCATACCTGCAGCCCAGCGCTGCATCGCAGAACGTCGTTGACGTCTCCCCCCAATCTGGCGTGCCAACATCCAGCCCATGGCCTATACAAGCCGTGCACCAAGGACCCCGCCTGCACGATTTCGGGTGGATCGAGTACCAGCTGCCGGACAGCACGGTGTACTACGTGCACCCTACGCGTCGCGTGACTGCCGATATCGACTTGCGAGACGAAAGAAGACTTGACACTATCAATGCGTACTTCGAAACCCATAGGGACGGCGGGAATGCACCGGCTGGCATGGAGCTGTGGTTAAAGGAGGATACGGCTAGTGGCAGAGGAGCGTTCGGGAATCCTGTACGCTTGTTGGTCAATCACAAGCAGAGGCTTGTCTCCTTCGACCAGTCTTCGACGATCAGCGGGAGTACTCGGTGGGGTAGGAAGAACCTGAAGGTCGAGGATGATCGTAAGTCCTCAGTAGACCGTATTGTGAACATTATACCTGAATTCCTTTGGTAGAACTGGATATCGAATATAGGTACTGGTCATTCATGGAGGCCCATCCTGCACATACATCTCTTCCACCCAATGCAAGGGTGGAAGCCATGGACGTCTTGACATGGGCATGGACTGGTAAGTGCTGTCGATTGGTTCTCTGTACCTGAGTTCACGTGTTCTCTAGACCGTCTTCTTCCTACACAGCATTCTATTCCTGCCCCTTTTACACAAGAAGAATGCCAGGAGCTCATGTCGTTATTACGGTCGTTTGGTAAGATCGCCCTATTGCAGGCAATATGTTTGCATTTCTCAAGCCCAATGTTGCAGAGCAAAGCGATAGTGGCTTGCAGACCGTAGTGCATACAAGGGTCGTCTCTCGTATTCTTTTGAGAGTCGGTAAGTCCTCCCTCTCAAATTATATTTCGTTCTGCATGAAAACTTTTTGAAAAGCTACTTGGCGCCAACAATTCTTCCGTCCCAATAAACCTCTTCCAGTGGATGTTGGACACCACGACATCAGCTTCACGAGGCAACGAAGACCCTTCGGACGTGTTCTAGTCGACTTCATCGTTTCTTGCCTCTGCTTGGGAATTCCGTACATTTTCTTTGAGAGAGGTCGCCAGTACAGGATTGACGAGGAAAGCGGAATACGTGGTAGTCCTGGTCCAGGGCCTATGCTCATAATTGGAGCATGTGCCTGCCTCACTGTGAGTCCGCCCTTCCTCGTTAACACCACGTATCCTTAGTCCGTTTCTTCCTTTAAGGCTGCAATTGTTTTAAGTGCCTCGGTAACATTTCTTTCCTTGCCAGGCTTGGATAATTTCGCGCGGGTCGCGGGATTTGTGGCCATCCTTTTTGCGACGTCCTCCATGGTGTCGACGCTCGTTGCCATCTTCCGGTACAAGGCTGACATGGACAATCCGGTCTCCCATGTCGCAGGGGAGGGGTTGATGATGATCACTGTAAGTCTATGTCTGTTTTGTAATCGTGCAGGCGCTCATCAGGCGGACAGCGGCGGAGTGTTGTTATAAGCCTTCCTCTTGTGTTTTTGGTATACTCCATCGTTGCATTCGTGACGGGAGTCGTATTGTACTCCTTCTGGGGTTTATCAAATGACGAATTACCTTCTCATCACCCATTTGAGGCCTACACCAAGTGGACGGTGGTGGGAGTGCTTGGTGGGCTTGGAGGTATGCTGTTCACCTCACTTTTACTTCTTCGACGGTAATCTGCTAAAATGTCCCCTTGTATGTATTGTACTTAATATTTGGTGCCTTTTCTGTATCTATGGCTCGAACGATACCATAGCCAATCTTCATTTGAAGACGAATCAAACGACTGATAAAACTGTAAATAAGCGCGCATATTCGCAAAAGGGACTAAGCAGGAAACCCCCTATTTGCCGCCGGGGCTCATAGCACTGACTTAGTGTGCAGGAGCCGACCATCGCCTAAATGTATTTTGTGTATATAAGTTACTGTGAAGCCAATTCATAGGTAGGCTATGTCAGTTACGACTCAGATTCGAAATTCCAAGGGTGTCGTTTGTGTTGGGAAAAAAATGCTCTTTGGGATACGACTCCTCAATTTCGTCTTGCCACCCAAGCAATCGGACTCTGGAAAATAACTCGGAGGGCTCTACTATATCATTGGTAGCTGACTGAGTCGTCCACCCACGGTTTGTACTACGTGACAACTGTTTCTCCATTATAAATTCACACATTCACTACTGCAAAACGTTACGTTTATTTCTTGTAGAATACCCACCTTCACTCCCAGCTGCACATGTCAAAGAGCACTAACTGCATTCAAACTAAAATCAAAAGATTTCTCGCGTCTTATCCTTCGTGGCCATTCGTCGCGACTAAAAGACGGTTTTGTTGGCTCAGTACGTGGCCTGCCATTAAGTTTGATCCTGCGACGAGGGAGGCCAGTTTGTGGCGGTCGTGGGTTCGACATGTGGGTCATGTTCGATGATCCTACTTCGCAGCGCGCTAAAATTGGATTGGTCACTGTATGGATGATCTCAATGAAGCACTCTAAAAGATGGATTATGATAGCAAATGATACCTGTGTATCTTTGGGATCGGGTGGTTGAGATATCGATGTGTCCGCTGCTTCCAATGCGTAGTGGCTTGACCTCGCTGAGATGCGAATTTCTCGGATCAACTGTATGCAATGCTACGTCAAAGGAACTTCCGAAAACAGGGAGGATAGAGGGCATACCTTGTTCCTTTGAACAATTACTGATACACACGGTCTGAGGGTTCATCATGGCAGGAATTCGGGAGACCAGGGTCGCATAAGCTATGTAGTTTTCATCAATGAGTCTCTGGGAATAGGAAAGAGGAATATTGCACACATGTCCAGTTGACACACCAATATCTCTCTAATATCCGAGAAAGAAGGACGGTGTCATCCGGCATCTCAACGTCATCCTAAACGAGGGTTATCAGAATAAACGTTGTAGAAGCCAACCAAGAATGTTGTTACTTCATGCAATACCGAAATCCACTCGTCGTCATGAACAAGCGAAACCATTGCTTCAGGTGCCTGTAAGCGCGTTAGAACATCTGGCAAAGGCTCAAGAAAAATGTTGGTTACTATACGCAGCAACAGCTCGTTTATTGAAGTGGATGGATGATAAGGCTGATAGAAGGAGAACACTCAGCATATTGCTATAAAACAAGCTTGTTAACAGCTGACCGTCATCTCCCCAGGAATATACTCTAGTGAAGTCTCTGGGCTCGAAAGGTCAGATTGCTCCGACGACATCAACATATCAGAGTTGTTTGCTTTTTCCTGGTTGCATCGATTGTCACGAACGGACCCCCCGAAATGAGTTGCATATCGGCGATCCGTGGTTGCCTGCGCAATGTCTTTTGGGCCTGTAGACGAGATCGAGGCAACCTCAATTTTCCCCCCACTACCCAGAAGTACCGACACCGGGCTAGTTCGCAGCATCATGCGATAACCACGAACAAAGACGCACTGCGTTCTCCCCAATGGTGCGTCCACAGAAAAAACGGTATCATCACGGTCTATTGCTAGACTATGTTGTTGTAAAATATCAGTGGAGTCAAGTGGTAGAGACGATGGGCCAGTACGGAAGACGGCGGGACACGATGTGTCCCAAGAGTACGAGTACGCTGCTTGAGCCTCACAGCCTGCTACGCTCAAGTTAAAGGAAGCCTGAGAGCCTGAGAAATTGTCGGAGAAAGCACCGACCATCCACGAATCTGTTTTATCACAGCCTGTGATGAGATAAAGGCTGCCATTGGGGACTCCACGCCTGAGTGTATCGTTCGCAAATCGATACCAATTTCTAGCTCCTCTGATTGCGACATCTCGGAAAAGTTCCGCAGGACAAGTCAAACGGCATGCTCCTGTTGGTAAATGGAGGATAGCTCCTTGAGAGGAAGCCCACGTGAATTGGACATGGCTGCCAACGCCTGGAGAAACGCTGCTAATTTACCACAGTTAGCACAGAGGCGTCGCGATGCGTGAGGAGGGCGGATAACTTACGGAATCTCAGGTGAAGACAGACCCAGATTTACGGCTCTCTTCTTTGTGCTGGCACTAGTCACAACCCCTTCAGGCTGGTGAAAGTTCCGAATATGAACAATGTCCTCGAAAGAAATGTTCAATTGTTCAAACTCCTCCGGAACCCCACGGCTATTGATGGGATCGTTCGCTGATGCGCGTAAGTTGAAGAGCGTTTCAAACCCTCCATCCTCAGTAATGTAACCAACGTCACCGATACGGACGCCTTTCGTGCGATATGATACCGAGTTACCATAGGGTTCAGGTATCCATAATGGATACCCATGGCGCTTTGAAAGAAGTTGGCGAGCGTACACCTGTGCATCACTTAAGCAGGACATTGTTGAATGGAGGGCATGATAACTCACGTTGAATCATTCTTATATGGATCTACTACGTCGTCTTATATTATTGCACTGAGCTAGCTTCTCTAGCCCCAATGGAACAAATTTTTGATGTTCTATCCATCCCATTGAATGACGTTCGGTTAACCACGCTGCAATAAACTCGGGAGTTGTCGCGTCGTTACGAGCGCAGCCTCTATTCGGTATTGCATATCCATCCTACTCGTTTGCAATTGCGAAAAGGTGACAAGGAGAGGTTGACACACTGCGGTCAATGCCACTGTCACAAGGCATCATCAGATCCACATATATTTCTGCTTCCTCAGCGCTAATCAGCACATTGGAAGCGATTTGGAAGCGATAACATGCACTGCTTCAAAATGTGGATCAGCGGCCGCGAGTTGAAACAACTTCTTTGTCGAGTGTATGTGGCAGGCTCAGGCTGAATTTATTCCTATTAAAAAGATTAGAAGAGGATCATATGGATCTATATGATTGAATATACTCGGCCCCCTCTAGAACTGGAACTAGGAATGGCCCATGTAATGGATCGAGCAGTCATGGTGAAGAATTAGACGAATCAAACCAACTTTAGATCTAGATGAGTGGACTGTTTTTGTCGTTCGACATTATGCACGGGCCTCGGACATTTGTTGCAGCTGAAGAGACGGCTTTGACGAAGATCCCGTCCGTGCAAGCATTCTGTGAACCATTGGATGTGTCGAGAGTATTGAATAATGGGTAGGCGAGGTTAGTATGAGCCTGGTCTGAAGGAGGTCAAAATGAAAATCAACATACACGCGGACGCCCGCACCAGCGTGCTGATTAACTAATGCTACTCACCTCAATCTTATTTTCGTCGAAAATGCCCCATTCCAACCCCTTTTTTGAACTCCCAGCAGTTCAGTGGCAGTTGAACGTTGAATACGAGAAGTCAAGTCACTGCTATATACAATTTGCTTCTTGCTGACACGCCACGAGCCATCATGTATCATATATGGAGGTGGATAGAAAGCCGTACGTTCGAGACTGTGCGGTTCGGTTGTGGAAGGACATGATTGGAGTGTTTGAACTTTGGGCGCCATCTTGACATCAACTTGTACAAACCATGTTGTCAGGTCGTCATCCTCTTCAGCCTTGAAACCGATTTCCTACTCAAGCTCCAAGGCCAGATATTTAGCAAATAAGAAATGGTATTGATATTAAATTCTTGTCATGATAAAATCCGAATCATTAGGTACGAGTACACAAGTATGCTACTTTAAAATTAAACCTTCTCATTTCCAATCGCTGGCTCTGGTGCTTCATCCACGAAGCCATGGCGATCTCCCTGACCAATAGCGTTAAGCTCAGCCTCGCGCCTGTCGAGGTTGCGGAAGACGAGGAAGAAAATGGTGCCAGCGATCCACGCGGTGATGGCGAATGACGCAAAGAGCCATACAAACTTGGTCTCGACATTCACGGCCGTAAGGGCGAAGTTGAGCGCGGAAGACAGGGCGGTCTGGAATTGTGAGAAGGCCATGACGACGGACTTCATGCGCTTGGGGGCCTTGGTGAAGGCGTACTCGAGCGAAGTGATAGACGCGAAGATCTCGGCCATGCCGACCAGGATGTAGGGACCAGAGACGATCCATACGTTCAAGGGCGTTGAAACGTGCACACCGTCGATCTCACAAGCAGCGGGTTGCTTGTCGAATTCGCCGCCACGGCAAGGAGTCAACTTGTTCTGGTAGCTCTCGAGGACGGAAGCGTACACCATGGCGAGACCAGCGACGAGGAAACCGGTGTAGATACGCTTGATCGGGCTGAAGTTGATGCCTCTCTTGCGCAGGGTGGGGTATATTATGTAGTCGAAGATAGGGATCATGACAATGATGGAAATTGGGTTCAGGTTCCTGGAATATCAAATCAGTTGCGGCTCAGGAGCAATGACGTCTTTCGGAGACTGACTGGATGAGATCATTCGGTGTTCCGTTCAGGGTCATACCAGCGGCAACGGTTCCAAGATTGCCATCAATCTGAGAGTAACCTGGAGAAGTTGTGAGTGATCAAGTCGAGATCGAAGGTGAAGTTCACATACACAACCAGAAGATAGGGAAGAAAAGGAAAACTTTGCAGGCACTAAGCGTCCGACCAACTTCACCAACGAACTCGTCATCCCAGGTGATCTTTGCGGGGACCTGGCCTTCAGCATAGTAGCTGGGCTTGGCGATCTCCCAAAAGTCGTCGGCCTTGGCGTTGCGATAAGTAGCAATGGGATTCCAAGACCACCGGGGAGCCAACGCAAATCCGATGGCACGGCAAGTCTATGTATCATCATATGAGCAAAGTGTCGTAGAGCTCTGGTACATCACGAATACCCACCTCAAGAAGAATGGAGCCACGTGGAGGGGTCATGACGTAGTTTTTCCGGCCAATGAGGAGAATGAAAGGAACGACGGCAAAGATACATGTGGGCACGAGGAAAGCTGCCCAGTAACCATTGTCGCGAGCGAGGAATGATGCTGAGATGGCACCACAAGATCCAAAGTTTATAGCAGCGTAGAACCCTGTTACTTCAATGAGTACGTCGAATAAGAAATTTGGCGGAAAAACATACAGAGGTAGACACTTTGGATCGTCACGGCGGGTGACCTGATGACGACCTCACCGGAGGGAAGGGTATCCTTGCGGAGTTTGCCAGTGTACTGCTCAGCAATCATGGGTGAAACGTTAGCCTTGATACATCTACGTAAGGAAGGTGAGACTAGGATGGAATATCAGAAGCAGAAAAAAGACTGACCCAGCACCGAGGCCAGTAATCACGATGGAGAGTGCGAGAAGACCAAGGGATGCATTGCCGCTTTGCAGAGCCGCGGGAGTTGCAGATGCAACGAGAATGATGTGCCCGAGCAGACAGACAATGGAGAAGATCATGATGGTCTTGTATCGACCCCATAGGGTATCAGCGAGAATGCCGCCTAGCCACGGAGTGCAGTACACCCAGAAGCTGTTGAACTTGAAGACACCTGTAAGACTGGGAACGGATAAAATCACGCGAAGTACATACTGTTCGTAGAGCGAAAGACTTCTGTTGACCTTGGCCTAGCGCACCAGCCACAGTATCACCACCTCTGAGCGCCGCGGGGACAGCACCATTGGTGGAGCCCGGGGGCAGACTGAACTGGATGTAGTTGTTGTAGATATTCGTCGTGCCGTAGTAACTCCATCTACGAAGGAAACAGATAAGCAATGCAGGTGAGGAGGAGAATAAATAGACTTACCGCTCAGCAAACTCGACCATAACCACGAGCCAAGCTGTGTATGGCAGGCGGTCGGCGACGTGCCTGAGGGTTGCGAGCTCGTGCTCGGTGACGCCCTCGGACCCATCTACGATGCTAGAACCATCAGGCTCGCCTTGGTAGTGCTTCTCGTCAATAGACGCTACGATATTGACGTCCTTCTCGTTCTTTTCTGACATCCCTGAACTTGGTAGGGGTTCGGGAACAAAGGGGTGTCGTCCCGTAACAGAAGGTGTCATTCTTATAAACGCGGCCTTATCCGACTGGAGTGTATCTTCTCGGGTAACGCAGACGGAGCATATGGAAAAAAAGCTTGGCCTGCGATAAAGCCGATCTGGGGGACACAAGAGAGATGCGCCGTCGGGACGAGTTCAGCCATGATCGAGAAGTTGACATGCAACCCCCGCCTGTACCCGGGTTCGACCACTTCTTGGCGTCGATATCTATGATAGACTGCACATGGGCCAACAGTCATTCAAATTGCGCTCAATAACGACCAGTGACCGGTATAGGTGAATCCGTATGCGCCACGGACGGACACCTTGAAAAAAGCCTCTAGTATAGCAAGTAAAAAGTGCGGGAACAAAAGTCAGATTTAGACGCCAAGACTAGCAGCCAAGCTTACAAAAAATGGATAAAATTTTCTAAAGACGAGCGCGTTCCCCGCAAAATATGGAAAATGATCGGTGTTGTGGCTTGATGACGTTGCTCTTGAAAAGTAATCATGCTCAAATACTCTGGACCATGCCGGTAATATACTAACTACGTATACTACTACTACTCAATTCAATGTCTCTATAGTCGGTAGACGTCCTAATACAAGTGGAAAAAGTCACCTCTGTGTTATAATGCGCTATGAAAAGCTTATCCCAAAAGCCAAGCCAAAGATAGGTGTCTACAGGTGTCGATAAAATGGCAATCATATGGCTCACAATGTTCATATCTATTCTGTCATGATCACCTCAATAAAGACGCTTATTGACCCACTTGACCGCCATTTTCCAAGCACCGAGACCATGTGCCTCGGCCTCTCTTTCCCGCTTCTCCTGCTCCCGAATAGTATCGCCTTCCCCAGATTGCCACACAGCATCAGTTACAAAGTCAACCTCGGAGGCGGGGACCCAGTGGCAGTTATTCCCCCATCGCCACTCGTATATCGAGTAACCGCCGTAGAGAATAATATAGAGCGCAACGCCGATGTAAGTAGCAACAACATTCTGTGAAGTCGGACGTAAACATCGATGACGTGCTGAAATGGAGCCGGAATAGCCGTCGTACCTTTGCCTCGAACGGCTGTTCCCTCACAGCAGAATAACCTTGAGCTATGAACATCAAAACACCAAGGATGATCACGCCGATAGGAAGAAGGGGGTACAAAGGCTGCAGGTATGGTAGATTCTTGAGTGACAGCCCTTT
>JABAJS010007744.1:0-27087 GCA_018221635.1 Tephrocybe sp. 10521TJB
AATACAGAAGTGACTCTTGCAACCATGATTAACTGAGAACTCTAAAATGTATGGTTGATAACTTCTTGGATCAGCTATGACCTTATCTAGGGTATGTAACTTTGGCAATTTTACCCCGAACACGACCTGAACTACACTGCATCTTTATCTTCAAACAATCCATTTCATATAACTGAAGTCCATTAATATTAAAACAGTGAGTCTGAGTATCGACCACTGAAGTATTTAATGTTAGGGATGAAAGGAAGAATGCTCAGTCAACGGAGTTGCCAGCAACATCAGGGACACTGTTACTAACATAGATCCCAATGGTGGCAGGGAAAAAAGTAAATATATGGCATTGTGTGAGTGCCCCAGGCAAAATGACAATTTTGGAGAAAAAGCCATGGCCTGAGCCTGAGCCGGGCCCAAGCCTGCCCCGGCTCAGGCTCACGGCTCAGGCTTGAATTTCAACAAGCCTAAGCTCTGGCTTTCAGGCCAAGCCGGGCCGGCACATCACTACAACTTGGCACCTATTCAAGTCCTCATGTTTGTTATCTCCTCTCTTTTTTATATCAAACCTCAACCAAACCGCAGTCCTTTCCAGTGGCCTTTCTCTGCCTCGGACAAAGATTCAAGTAATGAGGCAACTGATATGTGACTGTGTGATGATCTTCATGGCAATGAGGGTATTCTTAGTGAGGATGAAAGCAGTCTGAGCGACAACTACCAGAGTGCTCTTAGTGAGTATGAGGCTCCTCTGAGCAAGGACAACAATGGTTTGGATGATGGTGATGTCAATGATTAGGAGACTGGTCACCCTTTATGGTGTTTGTGATCCATTGCGAGGATCTCCATAAGTACCTCAAATATTGTTTCGTCTCAAGATAAACATTGTGATGATTTTCATGTAGAATGCGTCGAAGAAAGTCTTGTCAGCTTGGCATGTCCAAGACTACAGCCGACATGTTGAATAATTATGTAGTTCCTTTCATGTTATCTGAAATGTCAGACAAGTTCCAACATATTATGGGCATTGACCTCATTGGGGGCAATACATCATGTTGTTTGTCAGGGAACACCAGAAAAATATGCAAAGGTCAGGATGGTGAGGCCTCTAGCGCACAATTTATATTCAATATGTTTGTTTCTGATGTGGTTCAGTCATGCTCTCTGACCCATCAAATGACCAATGTATAACTTCATGTCCAGCATCGCCTTGCAATGAGGCTCCCCAATCACTCTTGGCAAACCTTACCAACTAGATGTCACCTCAGGCTTCCATGAGGGATTGAGGGGGCCTTTGTGGTGTTGAATTCCTCATTTCAATATAAACCAATAGAGGAAAGATGTGCCAGAACTGCCATTTTGATTCTCATAGACAACAGATCTTAATGGAAGGCCTTATAATGAAGAGAGAGGATCTTGCCTTGCAGTCACTGTTTTGACTCTATATCCACCTGCTGTGTGCTTCAGTATTTCAGTTTGTAGGACTGAGCCAGCAGCTCACGTGTAGCAAGAGAGGGAGCTGTTACTTTTGCAAAGGATGGCCCTATACTAGACTCTAGTTGAAGTTAGGGAGAGGGCGGAGAAGGAACAGAGTTTTAAATAGATATATATGCCCAGTGTGATTATTGACTTGAGCGTTGATAGTTTTGTAAACAGCTGAGTACTCAGTGGAATGGCTGGGGACTTCTTGATATACTGACCTGTCATTTTCCAAGTGACTGAGTACATGATATCTAAAGGCAGTAGAAGTTGAGAGCTTGCGTGAATAGAAGAGCCAGCAACAACACAATTTCAGAATCATAGGTAAAGGGGTTGTCAGTTCCAAACGAGTCAGAGAACAAGAACAAGCAAATGTTGCAACCTCTCGAGCTCCCTCTACAATCATTTGGGAATGTTAGGAATACTACTGACACTATTTGAGCTTGTACGACAATCCCATTGACAATGCCGGCCAAAGAATAGTCACCATCAATTTAGACCACTGTGACATTGAGGACTTTTCAGTCCATTCAATGATAGGCATGGATGATGAAGACATGTCCTAGGGAGATACTTGGGACATGGGAAAACATGAATACTGGTGCACATCCCTCACATCCAGAGGACCAAAAACACCTGATGTTTGTGTCTAGTATGCAAAACCTCCAATACTTCTAGTAATAGAACACCAGTCATGGATTCTAGGTATGTTTCCAGCTGCAGCCGTTGTCTTCAAACTTGATCTAATATTCACTATCAATCATCTCTTTTTTTCTTCCAAGCGTCCTTTTCTCAAAACAACTCGGACCATCATCCTGCCTATGTGAAGCCAAAACATCATCTTACATATCTATGATCCAAAAACTACTTCACATGAATAATCTCCGAGGCCACTGTCCTCCCCATCCTACTCACCCACTAATACATAATCTAGGAGGTTTCCATCCACCTACAATGACACTGTTTTTCCTTTTATTGGTATTTTTTGAGTGAAGTACTTGCTTCGGCCCCAGAAACCATTCTTCCAATCTCATGTTCCAGTCTCAAACTATATTTATAAGTGTACATTGGAAGTATGATGAGGTGATTAATCTAACCTACATGCGTACGCGTATAAGCCCCGAGGACACATTAAGAAGAACAAGTCCACTAATGATTCAATACCCTTTAGCCTCGGCTGCTTGTAAATACTCACTCCACCCTTATTGATAGCATGGTACTGTGTAGCCATGATCATCTTAATTGATCCTTCCATGTTGACATCGCCTGAAAACCCAGAGATGAGGCCACATTGCTCTGGAAGAGATGAATAAGCTCGATGAAAACATGAACTAGGACAAGAAGAAATTTACACCAAGGCAGAGCTTGTGGTAAAACATGGGTTCATAGAGGCACTCATCCTTAGGCGAATCAAGTCAATTCCATCATTGTCTTCCAGAATTAGGGAGCTTTAATTAGTCATCACTGTTCTGTGGATCTTGTTATCAGCATCATGATGACAAGGACTACAACCTGGGCATGCCTTCTAAGTATGTTGATGTTCGCCAGTCTCATCCAAAGCTTAGAGGTTTCTGCTAGATATTGAGACAAAGGTGATAATCATCCACAAGAATGATCTTCCATTGAATAAAGATTCCTAAAATCCATCAGCTCATGATCAACAATCTTCATTGAATATAACAAACATTCAATTTCTCACCCTCGCTCGCTGACCACCACTCCTCCAACAAGGCCATGTAATCCTTGTTCCAGACTCTTGTCTACAATGGGCATCAACTTCAATGCTATTGAGACGCTTACAAGCAGTCTCGATCCAGAAGATCATTCTACACTATGTATGAATGAGACCTCTCAGAGCCCTGACCATGCATGGAAGCTTGTTCAGGTGGCATGGCATCGTTGTTAGTGCTGGTGTCCATTCGAGGGCCAGCCTTATTTGTTCGGGCACATTTTTATAATGGCCAGATAAGAGAAGAGTGGGTGAGGTCAGGTGCACATCTGTGAGAGGATAGGCATGTACCAATGGCCGAAGCAGAATCCAGGATTGCCAGTCACATCAAAGTGATTGTCGACCACAATGGCCTGCGATGACTAGTGAGTTGAAGAAGCACAATAAGATCTTGGGACGCAAACTTTCTCATGTGATGAAATTAGAATCCAACATTATCCTTTGCATCAATGTGGTCTGGGTGGGGCATGCAGCTGATATCGGGGTGGATTTGATTCACAAGATTAGTACCTCATTGACAGATACTCACAAGTATGACAATGTCTCCTTTGATGTTCTTGAACAACTACAATAGAGGCCACATGTATCCGTGGCTGTTGACCTTCAAGAGACTGCCTAGACGCGACCAGATATAGATTAATACCATTTAATACCATTATAACCTCTCTCCATAAAGGCATTGACTGGGCTCATATCTCATCTTGTGCTCTCTCCAGCCCCCTTGCAGTGATTTAGAGGAGTTCAAACTCATGTTCTAAGCTCCTTCTACAGATGGTTAAACTTGCGAGACGAAACCTTTAGGATTGTCAACCATACGCTCCAGGAAGGAACAGAGATTCTTATTGTGCATGATAGAAGATAAGGTCCATGGTTCATCTCACCTGGCACAAGAATGTGGGAGTGATTGCTTAGTTGGACACTGAGAATAGCGTGATGTCAGACAATGGACATGTGACTAGACCTTGAATTGCAGCTACCCAAGTTGCTTCTTGCAACAAAAAAAAATGAAGAACAAGGGATTGATAGGGGAACATTGGTCATGAGCTTGTCCCAAGTTATATTTGAGACTAAGTAGATAAGATTTCAAGAGGCGCCGTGCACTCCTAGAGAACAGAAAAGTAAATGAGGAACTGGAACAAAGAACTATTGAGTACATGGCGCCTCTTGAATCTGCACCTCCACTTTACGTGTGCATCACATTTCAACCTGTCTTTCCTGCAACAGTTGTGCTGACACAATGGATGTTCAAGGAAGTTAGAAACACAATTGCAAGCCCGTAAGATGATGCTAGTTTATTACAGCAGATTGCTGCTCTCAACTTCTGGATTGTGCAGAGATTGTTCAATGACAAGTATTGAAGGAGGATGACCTTGCATGGATCTTCTGGAAACTTTTGTGCCTCAATTTTTAAATTGGAGAACGCAGAGACTGGTGCACATCACTTACATTCAGAATACCAAAAGACCTAACACCCTTCTCCAGTTCGCGGGCATGCCCAAGGTTGGAGCCGATCCCACCACTGCATTCTGCCGAAATTCAACATCTTCACCATAATCAATGGCCTACTTCCCTACCACTGCATGCATGCTTTAACCTGCCTGTCATCTTCTTCCCATGCATGACCACTGAAGCCCGCTATATCACTTTCCACAGCTCTGCCCCGCAGTCCACTCCCTCCCTACTCATTCTATTTCCACTTCAGTTGGGCAGACAATTGAAATACGAAGGATATGATTGAACTGACTGGTACTGAGAACAATGTAGGTATTTAAGTAAATGTTTGTAGGTAGATCCGTGTGAGTAAGTAGGTAGAAAATGAGAGAAAAACCAATCTGTGCATAGGTAAGTAATGTCTGTATGTCAAGGTAAGTAATATCCGTGTTGTCAGTGTCTACGTTGTGTTTACGTCGCGGTGTGGCATACCCAGGGAGACTCGGATTGTCCATCTCTCTTCAACTACTTCCCCTTCCGATGCTTTTTATTTCCATATCACACCCCTCTTTCCATTCGCAGGCCATCGTCTCTCACCCAGAGACAACATATTCATTTCTCTCTCTGACGTGGAGGATGAACTACTCCGCTTTTTGCATTCTGATGATTGCAACTCTGTGCACACAGCATCTGCATGACTCTGGAGTATTCATGTTCATGTCGCTACAGCTACTCATGAACTCGGCAGACTTCGAAAGAAATGTGGATACTTGCAGCAAGATCTTATCTACCATGTTCTCTCCATACTTCATGTCCTCCTTATACTCAATGATCTAGTACCTCACTCCATTATGTACACTCCCCCATCCTGCTTGTTCCCTTTCTACTACACCAACCCACCCAGGTGCACCATCCTTTCCATTCGCGAGCCCGTTGCCTCTCTCTCTCGCCCTGACAAGATGCAGCATGTGTGCAAAGCTATGTATACCAGACATGCCTCCATAGACCATGTGACTCTAAAGTCTTGATGCTCGTATCACTGCAGCGGTTCTGGTGGACTTCAGATATTTGGCCGAGCCTTGAGATCACTCTTCCAGTCTTGTCACATCCAGTCAATGGGTTTGCCATATCATACTCAACATCAAATCAGCTTCTATCCTTCTCAGCATTCTACATAGAGACAACATTACACTCTTTCCAGCCTGTACACGTTGTATGGTTGACAGTGCCTTCGAGGCCTGAGCTTGTGGTATGTCTATCAGTGTACCTTTCAATCTACCCCACTAACAGTATGTTGCCCAGATGAACTCATCCCTGGCTTAAGACTCCTTTCTTCATGGTTGTCTTTGACACCATTCTTATGTGAGTGGCGACTTCCCATAAGTAGCTCAGTAATCTGATCAGATGGGACAATATGCGTGTATTCAACGTGCATATACATAATTTACATTGATATACCGCATGGTCCAAGTGCAGCCAGATCCCATCAATGACTCGGGTGCCTATTGCCTTTGTTCTCTTCCACCATCGCCAGCCCTCCATTATGTTCAACTTCCCACCAGGCTTCTCCATTCACTTCAAAAGACTGTTCAGGCGCAAGGATATGTCACTCCATCCCACTCAATTCAGACAGGCATTTCCAGAGTAAATGTGATTGTCCTTCCTGTGGCCAGTGGAAATGCCATGGCCGCCACTGTCACTATAATGCTTACACCAACCTCGACATCTGACAATAACTCTTTTTTAAGTCAATCTGGCCAAGTCATACAGTTCAGGCTCAACCTCGCGTCTCCAGTGGCCGGGGTGGTTCCTATTGCTGGCGGTCCATTGAAAGCAGCCATTAACGGCTTGCTGGTGATTCTCAACAGCATTGATGTAAGTCTTTCAGTGTCTTTGATTCATACGTGTGTTCACTGCAGGCAGAAAAGGGGCTAGAATAAAGAAGACATTGAGAAATTAATTTGACGCCTCTACAGCTTAGAAGCCACAATTGCTTCACTACCTCCCGCGACTGGCTTGGCTCAGCTACGAAGGGAGAAACTTGTTTGGTTAGTTATGCTGCAGATGCAAAACTATGAATTCTCGCTGATGGTTGATCCTTGGATCATGCTAGAGACTTGAACGCGATATCGAAGTATTTAAAGGGACTATCAGCCAAGTTTCTCCATCGCAGCAACAATGTTGCCTGACTTATCACTTGCTACATTAGAGAAATTGATGAACATGAGAGGGATTTTCTAGTATGTCACCATTTTTTATTGATAAACAATTGCACTCTCTTGACTAGGTTGTCTGATCACTCTCTCAGGTTCAATCCTCGATGTGGATGGAGGCCTATATGCAAGGATTTCTGGAGTTGCTTGACAAACTCAGGCATCTTCCTGCTTCCGTCAAGAAGGAGGTAGTTTTCGTCATTGACGCTACTGGAAGGGAATATAAAATTCATATTGATCAGTGCCGGTCACATGAGGTCTGTGGTGTTTATCTGTTTCCAACTCGACTCTCAAATGCTGAATTTCTCAGCAATTGATGGGCGTACTCAAAACCTACTACTACAAAGACAATGAGAAGAATAGAGTGATGCGCCATTACATACAATGAGGCGAGTACGATATCTACATGCAGAGTGAAATAGGCCCATCGCACCTAATCCAATGGCTTAGTATTCCAGCGGAGACCCGAATCATTGTGAGTATCAGGAAAAACGATTTGAAGAAAAGGAGTGGCTACAAGGGTCCTCGATGCAAGACCTTGAATAACTCAATGGATCTCAATGGTTGGATTGACTGGTGAATATGTTCAACTGCTCTATGTCAGGAGAAATAATGACTGGATGATAGTAATGGCTGTCCAGGGCGCTTTCAAATCACTGACTCTAAGGAACATGATAGTGACGGACGTTCAACGCAAACAAGTGGTTACCGACCACGCCAGGAACTTCTGCTTTATTTCCATCTTGAGCAAAAAGTAGGTAAGTTTGGACATGTCATGCATAATGAATACGAGGTCTTTTGCAGAACGTGCATGATCCCTTGCCCTGTACCATTGAACAAAAACTGATACTCTATGGTGATTTCTTCTCACAGCAGGTGCGTGATTTCTTGCTCTGCGCCATCCAATACAAGCTGATGCTCATCGCAATTTCTGCTCACAGCCAGTGGGTGATTTGTTCCTCTGCACCATCCAATACAAGCTGATCCTCTGCGTGGTTTCTGCTCACAGATTGTACGTGATTTCTTGCTCTGCACCATCCAATATTAAGTGATCCTCGGGATCACTGTTCACAGCGGGTGCGCGATTTCTTGCTCTGCGCCATCTGATACAAGCTGATCCTCATTGTGGCTTCTGATCATAGTGAGTGCATGAATTCTTGCTCTGCGCCATCAAATATATCATAATTGTGGTTTTTTCTCACAGCGGGTATGTGATTTCCTCCTCTGCACCATGAAATACAAGCTGATGCTCATCATGGTTTCTGCTCATAGGATGTGCGTGATTTCTTGCTCTGTGCCATACAATACAAGCTGATTCTCATCGTGGTTTCTGCTCACAGGATGTGTGTGGTTTCTTAGTTTGCGCCATCCAATACAAGCTGATCCTCATCACCATTTCTGCTCGCAGGTGGTGCGTGATTTCTTGCTCTCTATACCGTGTAATACAAGCAGGCCCTCATTACTGTGTCTGCTCACAGGATGTGCGTAATTTCTTGCTCTGCCCCATTCAATACAAGCTGAACCTCATTGCAGTTTCTGCTCAAAGATTGTACGTGATTCCTTGCCCTGTGCCATCCAATATGAGCTAATCCTCATCGCGGTTTCTGCTCACAGTGGGTGAGTGATTTCTCGCTCTGCACCATCCACATAAAGCTGATCCTCGATGTCGTTTCTGCTCACAGATTGTCCGTGGTTTCTTGCTGCCATCCAATACAAGCTGATCCACAGATCTCCGTTGCTACTCATAGTTTGTACATGATTTCTTACTCCACGCCATCCAATACAAGCTCATCGTCATTGTTGTTCCTGCCCCCAGAGAGTCAGTGATTCCCTGCTCTACGCTGTTGGGTACAACCTGATTCTCATCGTGTTTTCTGCTTACAGAAAGTGCGTGATTTCTTGCTCTGTAGTGTCCAATGCAACCTGATCCTCACATCATGGTTTTCACTTCAGGAAGTGCGTAATTTCCTGCTCTGTTCCATCCAATGTAGGCTGATGCTCATCATGGTCTCTGCATGAAAGAAGTGCGTAATTTCCCGCTCTGCACCATTCAACGCAAGCTCTTCCTCATCGCGGTTTCTGCTCATAGTGGGTGCGTGACTTCCTGCTCTGTGCCATCCATTACATGTTGATCCTTATTGTGGTCTCTGCTCACAGGATGTATGTAATTTCTTCCTCTGCACCATCCAATACAAGCTGATCCTCATCACCATTTCTGCTCATAGGTGGTGCGTGATATCTTGGGCTGTACCGTCTAATACAAGTTGATCCAAATCATGGCTTATCATCATCGCCATTTGTGCTCATAGGATGTGAGTTATTTCTTGTACTCTGCCATTGAATATAAGCTGATCCTTATTGCAATTTCCGATCACAGGAGGTGCGTTATTTCTTGCGCTGTACCAGCCAATACAAGCTGATCCTCATAGCCATTTCCACACACAGGAAGTGAGTGATTTCTTGCTCTGTACCATCCAATGTGAGCCAATCATCATCATTCTCTCCGCTCGCAGGAAGTGCATGATTTCTTGTTCTTTGCCATCCAACACAAGACGTTCCTCATCACCGTTTCTGCTCACAGGCAGTGCATAATTTCTTGTACTGTACTGTCTGATACAAGCTAATCCTCATCATACTGTCTGCTCCTAGTGGGTGCGTGACTTCCTTCTGTGCAACACCCAATACAAGTCGATCTTCATCGTGTGTTCTGCTCACAGGAGGTCTGTGATTTCCTGCTCTGTGCCATCCAATTCAAGCTGATCCTCATCCCTGTTTGTGATCACAGGATGTGAGTCATTTATTCCCCTCTGCTATCCAATACAAGCCGATCTTTATCACGGTTTCATCTTATAGTTGGTGAGTGGCATGTTGCTCCGTGCCATCCAAGACAAGCTAATCCCTATCACCATTTGTGCTCAAAGGATGTGAGTGATTTATTTCCCTGCTCCATCCAATACAAGCTGATTCTCATCACCGTTTTTGCTCACAGGTGGTGCGTGATTTTTTGCTCTGTACCGTCCAATTTAAGCTGATCCTCATCATGGTTTCTGCTCGCAGGAGGTGCATGATTTCCTGCTCTGTTCCATCCAATATAAGCTGATCCTCATCGCGGTTTCTGCTCACAGCCGGTGTGTGATTTCTTGCTCTGTACCGTCCAATTCAAGCTCATTGTCATTGATGTTCATGCCCCCAGAGAGTCAGTGATTTCCTGCTCTACGTACACCTTGATCCTCATTGCGGTTTCTGCTCACAGCGGGTGTGTGATTTCTTGCTTTGTACCGTCCAATACAAGCCAATCCCATATTGGTTTCTGCTCACAGTGGGTGCGTGATTCTTTACTCTGTGGTATCCAATATAGGCTAATCCCCATCACGGTTTCTTCTCATAGTTGGTGCATGATTTCTTGCTCTCCACCATCAAATAAAAGCTGATCCTCATCGCCGTTTCTGCTCACAGCGGGTCCGTGATTTCTCACTCTGTAACGTCCAATGCAAGTTGATCTTGTTCATCCTTTCTCCTTGCAGAAAGTGCATGATTTCTTGCTCCCCAGCACACAATACGCGCTGATTCTCATTGCGGTTTCTGCTCACACCGGCAGATTGTATGTGATTTTTTGCTCTGTGCCATGCAATATAAACTAATCCTCATTGTGACTTTCCCTCTCAGATTGTACGTGATTTCTTGCCTGCGCCATCCAATACAAGCTGATCCTCATCCTGGTTTCTGCTCACAGTGGGTGAGCGATTTTTTGCTCTGCACCATCAAATAGAAGCTCATCCTTATCGTGGTTTGTTAATCCTCATCCCTATTTCTGCTCACAGCGGGTGAGTGGTTCGTTCCTTTGCGCCATCCAATACAAGCTGATCATCAGCACGTTTCCTTCTCACAGTTGGTGCGTGATTTCTTGATCTGTGCCATCCAATACAAGCTCAGCCTCATCACGGTTTCTGCTCACAGCCGGTGCGTGATTGCTGCTATGCGCCATCCAATACAAGCTCATCGTCATCGATGTTCCTGCCACCAGAGAGTCAGTGGTTTCCTGCTTTATGCTGTTGGGTACAACCTGATCCTCATCGCGGTTTCTACTCACAGCAGGTGCGTGATTTCTTGCTCTGTACTGTCCAATACAAGGTCACCTTCATCGCGCTTCCTGCTCACAGCAGGTGCGTAATTCTTTGCTCTGTGCTATCCAATACAAGCTGATCCTCATCCTGGATTCTTCTCATAGCTGGTGCGTCATTTCTCGCTCTGCACCATCCAATACAAGGTGATCCTTATTGCGGCCTCTGCTCACAGGACGTGAGTCATTCCTTCGCCATTCGTCATCCCATACAAGCTGATCCTCATTGCTGTTTCTGCTCACAGCGGGTCCGTTATTCCTTTCTCTGCAATGTCCAATGCCAGCTGATCCTCATCATCCTTTCTCCCCACAGAAAGTGCGTGATTTCTTGGCCAGCGCCATCGAATACAAGCTGATCTTTATCCTGCTTTCTGCTCACAGCGGGTGAGTGATCTCACCTTTACTCCATTCAATACAAGCTGATCCTCATCGTTGTTCCTTCCCCCAGAGAGTCAGTGACTTTCTGCCCTATGCTGTCACATACCTGATCCTCATCCATGCTTCCGCTCCCAGGCTGTAAGTACCTCCAGGACCCTATCTTATTGTTTAAACTTATTGTAATATGCGTTGTTAGCTGCGCCGAAGTATGGAAGACCTGGCTCTCAATGCAACGAGCACCTATTCAACTTCTCAAGTTTGTTATCCTCTTTCTTTTTCATATCAAACCTCAGCAAGACCCTCGTCTTTTCCAGTCTCATGTGGCTGCCTCAGACGATGCTTCCAGCCATCAACAAAATGATGTATATGTGCTACCTGGGGATGTTCTTCATGGTGATGAAGGTGTTCTCAATTTGGATGAGAGCTGTCTGAGTGATGATTATCAGAGCGCTCTTAATGAACGCGGTGGTCCTCTCACCGAGGACAACAATCATATGGATAGCGGTGATGTCAATGATGAGGAGACTGGTCACCCTTTACGCCATTTGTGATCCGTTGCAAGGATCGCTGTAAGTACCTCGATTATTATGTAGAATGCACTCAACGAAGTCTCATTCGCTTGGCATGTCCAAGACTATGGCCAATATTTTGAATCATCATGTACTTCCTACCATGCTATCTAAAATAATAGAAGGGTGTTCATTCTAACAATCTGCCTTGCTCGGAGACAGTCGCATATGAAGACATGTGAAGACAGCATGGGCTCAGTCCAGGCGTCAATGCCTAAATGCCAGCATTGGCTTCTGCTCGCGTCACTTTCCACGTTTCTCATGCAGTACAGTGGCCGTCATTTGGGACAATATTTCTTCATTCCTCTCCATCGTGGAGCCTCGAGGTGTTTGCTAAGATTTGCCTCGCAACTGCTCCTGCACAACGTGTATCAACCAGATATCTCTGGCTCTCGCGCGCAGTTGTTATTGGTTATGTCCTCGACACATCTGCGAGACGAGTCTTGCGTTGGGCGATGAGGTCGAGGATTAGTCGACATACAATGAGGCTGGGGAGGCAGCCGAGGATGGTGTGTCACAAAGGTTGTACCCTTCGGCCGTTCGCTAACACCAGGAGCAGTGCATATCCAAGCAATTAGAGAACATATCCATGCCTATGCGGAAGTTCGAGCAAGAGCCAAGGCTTAAACAAGAGTAACGCTACTGACAAAGGAGATCGCCTGGCCCGACGTTCCGATGATCAACGCAGTTCAATTGTTCGTTCATCCTAAGCACTTCGGTTTCAAGGAAAATCGCAACACATTCTTACAAGTACACCAATATTACCATTAAAACGTACCTAAAGATCCATCAGCCAAATCCGAGAGGTAAATTAACAAAGATAACATACACATTTAACCCCTCTTTCTCAGTCCCCGACCACCGTTCATCCAACAACCCCGTATGGTCACTCAACATATGCCGTACAACTGTATCTGACACCACTTCGTCCCCTCTCAGCCCTCAGGACCCGACTCAAACTGCCTGACAATCACCCTGGCTTCCTCCATCGACTCCGGGATTCGAACAGCCTGTCTTGTCAGAAACGACGATGCCCTCTGTGCTGTGCTAGGGGAGGCTGAGCGTCACCTCCTTCTGTACATTATCGGTGGGTTGCCCGATCCACTCGCGCGAGCACAACATGTGCTTTATGTAACATCAGAGGAGGCCCCCATCTTTGGAAGGAGCCTGGTGCAGAGGGAGGTCGTTAGTGACTGGGAGCTAAAAGAATGATATAGGCTCATAACTGACCCATGGGTACATTGATCCTCCTAGGGTGATACAAGCGAACCTATGTGGATACGCGTATCAGCCCCAAGGATACATAAAGAACCAAGCGACGAACGGTTCAATACCCTTTCGCCTCAGTTGCTCGTGAATACTCACTCCACCCTTATTGATAGTGTGGTACTGCGCAGTTATGATCGTCTTGATCGATCATTTTGTCTTCACGTTGCCTGCGAATCCGATGATAAGGGTCTACCCAGATGGGGCTACGTTGGTCTGGAAGAAACGAGTAAGCTTGATAAAGATGTTATTTTGATAGAACTAGAAGAAATTCACACCAGAATAGAACTTGCGGCAAAGCGTCGGTTAGTAGAGGCGCCCATCCTTTAGAAGACTCAACGCAACTTGGCTTCGATCCTTATCCTCAGTATCAGGGAAATAAGTATCGCCACTGTTCGAAGGATCTCATTATCAGTATCATGATGACAAGGACGGAAACCTGGGCATGCCTT
Source organism: Tephrocybe sp. 10521TJB (assembly GCA_018221635.1). Classification (NCBI taxonomy): domain Eukaryota; kingdom Fungi; phylum Basidiomycota; class Agaricomycetes; order Agaricales; family Lyophyllaceae; genus Tephrocybe; species Tephrocybe sp. 10521TJB. The sequence goes on from JABAJS010007744.1 coordinate 13,626, forward strand.
TCAAGTGCATCAAATGTTTGCGGATCCCACACGATTGTAGACGACGACTACCTGCAATGACTAGTGAGTTTGAAAACCATGAGCTCTAGAAAGGAACAAAAGATACTGACTATGCATGATCGAGGATAATGTCCGTGGTGCACATCACCTGGAGCTAGAACGCAGGAGCCCAACTATCAAATACCTAGCATGGTGGACACAAACCTCCAATCGAAGCTACTTGAAATCTTGCTTCATGGAAAGGGTTGAAGAACGAAGAATCAGGGCAATATTGGTCATTAAATTGTCCCCAAGTTGTGCTTGAAAGTAAGTAGATAAGATTCTAAGGGCGCTATTCAGTCCTAGAGAAGAGGACCAAAGAACGAATGGGCACATGACCTCGTGCCTCTTGAATCTGCAACTCCACTTTACGTGTTCATCACATTTCAACCTCTCCTTCCTGCAGTGGTTGTACTGGTGCAAAGGACGACCAAGAAGGCTAGTAGCACAATTCCGAGCTCGTACAACGATTGCTGGTTAATTGCGACAAATTACTGCCCAGGAGTTCGAGAATAGACCACATCGAGGACTTCTGTACACTGTGAACAGATCATTCGACGATAGGGATAAAATAAGGATGACCTTGAATTTTATGGAACCTTTGGTGACTAGATTTCAAATAGGAGAACGCAGATCACTGGTGCGTATCACTTACTTATATTCAGGATCTCAAAAGATCTAATGCTCTTCTCTCATTCGCCGGCGAACCCAAGGCGAGCCAAACACAATACCGCGCTCTCCCCATACTAAATGACCTACTACCCCATCCCTGAGCGTCCTCTTCCTTCCATACTTCACCGCCGAAGCCCGTTATCGCCCCTCTGAGGGCCGATAGGCCCACATCCCCTTCCACACAGATAATGTCGCCCGGATAGAAGGAGCGCATTACAAATGTGCTGTAGATAGAGCTTTTTTGCTCCAGTGGATGAAGAGTTCACGCTCTGGGCACGAACATGACCTGTTACTGAGGGGAGATACTATTCGAAGTTCGTTCTCTCAAACCTCGAACCATCGGACAATCACTTTCCACTGCTCTGCTCCGCTGTTTACTCCCTTTCTTTTGCACCAACCAATTGCAACCTCTTTATAACTTTTTTTCCTCCCATGCCAAACCGCTTCTTCCACTCGCAAGCCCATCGCCTCTCTCACCTAAACAAGATGCAGCGTATGCGGAATGCTACGCATGCCAGACGCTCCTCCCCCAACCGTGCGACTCTGGAGTCTTGACACTCGTGTCGCTGCAACATTTCTGCTCATAAACTTGGCAGACTTCAAGACAAATGCGAATATTTGGCCGAGCCTCGAGATCACTCTTCCAGTCTTATCAAATTCAGTCATCAGGTTTGCCATGTCATCAGATCTGCTTCTATCCTTCTCCATAGAGATGACATTAAACTCTTTCCGGCCTGTACACGTGGTATGGTCAACAATCGGCAAGAGGTGCCTTTGAGGCTTTGGCTTTTGGTATGTCTACCAGTCTACTTTTCCATCCACCCCACTAACGCTACATCGCCCAGGTAAACTTATCCCGGCTTAAGACTACTTCCTTGACACCGTTCGTGTGCGAGTGGATGAGCTGAGCACGCCGAAGCATGCGGAGAGCCACGTTTTGTCGTGCGACTTCCCCTAATTAGCTCAGTATTGTGATCAGATGGACGACATGCGTGTATTCAATGTTTATATACTTAATTTACATTGATATACTGCACAGTCTAAGCACAGCCAGATCCCATCAACGACTCGAGCATCTATTGCCTTTGTTCTTCTCCACCATTGCCAGCCCTCCATTATGTTCAAATTCCCACCAGGCTTCTCCATTCGCTTCAAGAGACTGTTCAGTCGCAAGGACCGAGATGTAGCTCCAGGCCACTCGATTCAGGCAGGTATTTTCAGAGTGAATGCGACAGTCCTTCCTGCGGCCAGTGGAAATGCCATAGCCGCCGTTGCCACTACCATGCTTACACCAACCTCGACATCCTACAATGAATCTTTGTTAAGCCAAACCGGCCAGGTCGTACTTGGAGCGCTTCCCCTTGTGTCTTCAGTTGCCGGGGCAATTCCTGTTTTTGGTGGTCCGTTGAAAGCAGCCATTGACGGCTTGGTAGTGGTTCTCAACAGCATTGATGTAAGTCTTGGAGCATCTTTTACTCATATGTGTGTTCATGACTCACGAATGGGCAGAAACAGGGTCGGAATAAAAAGGACGCTGCGAAGCTGATTCGACGCCTCTACAGGTTAGATGCCACAATTGCATCAATTCCTCCCACCACCGATGTCGCTCAAGTTCAAGCAAGGGCTACACTTGTTCGGTCAGTTATAGACTGTTTTAATTCATGGATGCTCGTTGACCCTTGAATCGTGTTAGAAATTTAAATGAGATATTAGTGGAACTGAAAGGGCTACTGGTCACCTCCCTCCTGCATAGTAACGATGTCGCACAACATATCGGTGACTACATGAGAGCAATTGACGAACATGTGCAAGATTTTATGGTGCGTTGTGCTTACAATGAAAAATGGTTGTGATACCTTATCCCAGTTTACTTATTCCCAGGTCCAGTCTATGATTTGGATTGCGGGTTATCTACCGGCATTCCACGGACGATTACCCGCCTCCGTCAAACAAGGAATTATCTACGTCGAAGATGCTACAGGAAGACAATATAACATTCTTATTGATCAGTGCCGGTCGCGTGAGGTTTGTGGCGTTTATTTGGTTCTAACTTGGCTTCTCAACCGTCTATGTCTTAGCAATTCATGTCTGTACTTGGATCATACTACTACGAAAACAATGAGAAGGATCGTGTGATGCACTATTATATACGACGAGGCGAGTACGATATCCACTTGCAGGATGATATAGGCCCATCGCAGGTGGTAAAATGGTCCAGTATTACGACGGAAGCACGAATCATCGTGAGTATCAAGAAACAGGAAACCAAGAAAAGGGATGGCTTTGAGTGTCCCCGATGCAAGACCTTGAATGACTCAATAAATACCGTCAATGGTTGGGTTGATTGGTGAGCATGTGTAACTGATATATGAGATGGAATAAATAATGACCACATATAGTGGTGGCTGTTACGGTCGCTTTCAGATTAGTGACTCTGAGGACCCTCAAATTGACGGACGTTCAACGCAGCCCAGTATTCAAAGCCGTGGTGGCTTAGATGGATACCACCCACGACAGGATCTTTTGGTTTATTTCCATCTGAAGCAACAGGTGTGTGGGGCTGAGCATGTTGCGTGTATATTGTGAATAGGGTGTCTTTGCATAATATTGCATTGTGCAGGAGGTGTGTGGTTACTTGCAATAAGCCATCGAACACAGACTGATCATCATTGCGGTCACCGCCCATAGCCGGTGCGTAATTTCTTGCTCAGCAACATCCAACACGGGCTGATGCTTATCGCTATTTCTGCTCACAGCCAGTGCGTGATATCTTGGTCTGCGCCATCCAATACATGCTGATCTTCACCACGGTTTGTGGTCACAGATTGTATGTAATTTCTTGCTCAGCGCCATCTGATACAAACTGAGCCCTCATCGCGATTTCTGGTCACAGAGCGTGGGTGATTTCTTGCTCTGCGCCATCCAATATAAGCTTATCCTCATGGTGGTTTCTGCTCACAGGAAGTGCGTGATATCTTGCTCTGCACCATGCAATACAAACTGATCCTCATTGCGGGTTCTTCTCATAGGAAGTGCATAATTTCTTGATATGAGCCATGAAATAACAGCTGATCCTCATCACGGTTGCTGCTCACAGTTTGTGGGTGATGTCTTGCTTTGCCCATCCAATACAAGTTGACCCTCATCGTGTTTTTTATTTACAGCGGGTGAGCGATTTCTTGCTTTGCACCATCCGTTCCAAGCTCATCCTCATGTGCCGTTTCGTCTGATAGTCGGTGCGTGATGTCTTGCCCTGTGCCATCCAACACAAGCTCATCCTCATCGCGGTTCCTGCTCACAGGCAGTGCGTGATTTGATGCTCTGTGCCATCCAATAAAAGCTGATCCTAATCGCGGCTTCTGCTCAAAGCGAGTGCGTGATTTCTTGCTCCGCACCTTCAAATACAAGCTGATTCCCATCGCGGTTTCTGCTCACAGTGGGTGCGTTATGTTTTGCTCTGTGTCATCCAATACAAGCTGATCCTCATCGCGGTTTCTGTTCACAGGAAGTGCGTGATTTCTTTGTATGTGCCATCAACCACAAACTGATCTTCATCGCGGTTTCCACTCACAGGCAGTGCGTGATTTCTTTCTATGCGCCATCGAATACAATCTGATCCTCGTCGCGGTTTGTGCTCACAGCATGTGTGTGATTTCTTGCTGTGTACCATCCAATACAAGCTGATCCTCATCACTACTTCCGCTCACAGTGGGTATGTGCTTTCCTTTTATGTACCATAGAATACAAGCTGATCCTCATCACGATTTCTGCTAACAGGAGGTGCGTGATTTGTTGATATGCACCATCTAATACATACTTATCCTCATCGCGGTTGCTTACAGACAGTCCGTGATTGCTTGCTCTGTGTCATCCAATAAGCTGATCTTCGTGGTTTATCCTTATAGATAGTGCGTGGTTTCTTTCTATGCGCCTTCCAATACAAGCAGATTTTCATCACGGTTTCCGCTCACAGGATGTGCATGATGTCTTTCTATGCGCCATCGAATACAAGCTGATGCTTATCGTGGTTTCTGCCCACAGGATGTGCGTGATTTCTTTCCCTGCACTGTCCAATACAAGCTGATCCTCATCGCGATTTCTCCTCACAGTCGGTGCATGATTTCTTTCTATGCACCGTTGAATACAAGCTCATCCACATCGCGGTTTCTGTTCCTAGGAAGTGCGTGGTTTATTGCTTAGTGTCATCCAATACCAGCTGATCCTCATCGCGCTTTCTGGTCTCAGCGGGTGCATGATTTCTGTCTATTTACCATCAAAAGCTAGCTGATCCTCGTGACGGTTTCTGCTACCAGCGGGTGCGTGATTTTTCTCCATGCACCATGTAAGACAGGCTGATCCTCATCGCGGTTTCTGCTACCAGCGGGTGCGTGTTTTCTTTCTCTGCGCCATCCAATACAACCTGATCTTCATTGCCATTTTGGGTGACAGTCCGTACGTGATGTCTTGCCCTGTGCCATCCAATACAAGCTGATCCTCATCGCGGTTTCTGCTCACAGTTTGTATGACATTTCTTGCTGTGCGCAATACAATACAAGCTGATCATTATCGCGATTTCTGCTCACAGGAAGTGAGTGATCTCTCACTGTGCATCATTCATGACAAGCTGATCCTCATCGCAATTTCTGCTCAAAGATTGTACATAATTTCTTGCTCTGTGCCATCCAATACAAGCTCATCCTCATCGTGATTTCTGCTCACAGCGGGTATGTAATTTCCTGGTCTGTGCCATCCAGTACAAGCTGATCCTCATCGCGGTTTCTGCTTATAGGGGGTGCGTGATTTCTCGCTTGGTGTCATCCAATACAAGTTCATCCTCATCGCGTTTTCCCCTCACAGATGGTACATGATTTCTTTCTCTACATCATCCGATAAAAGCTGATCCTCATCGCAATTTCTGCTCACAGATTGTATGTGATTTTTTGCTGTGTGCCAACCAGTACAGGCCGATCCTCATCGCGATTTCTCTTCACAGGAAGTGAGTAATTTTTTGCTCACATACAAGTTGATCCTCATCATGGTTTCTGCTCACAGAGTGTGCGTGCTGTCGTGCTCTGCACCATTCAATACAAGCTGATCCCCATCGCGGTTTCTGCTCATAGGATGTGCGCAATTCCTTGCTCTGCGCCATCCAATACAATCTGATCCTCATCACGGTTTCTGCCCACAGGAAGTGCATAATTTCTTGTTATGAGCCATCAAATACAAGCTGACCCTCATCACCGTTAATGTTCACAGGAAGTGCGTGATTTCCTTCTCTGTGCCATCCCATACAAGCGTATCCTTATCACGGTTTCTGCTCACAGAGTGTGCGTCATCTCGTGCTTTGCACCATCTGATACAAGCTGGCCCTCATCACGATTTCTTCTCACAGGAAGTGCGTGATCTCTTGCTCTGTGTCATTCACTACAAGCTAATACTCAACGCACTTCCTGCCCACAGGATGTGCGTGATTCCTTGCTCTGTGCCATCCAGTACAAGTTGATCCTCATCGTGGCTTATTCTGCCAGGACGTGGGTGATTTTTTGCTTTACCCCATTTGATACAAGCTCATCCTAAATGCTGTGCCTGCTCTACTGTTTCCCATACAATCTATCCTCATCGATGTTTCTGCCCCCAGCCTGTAAGCCGGACCTTAGATTCTTGCTTAAGTTGATTGTGCCATGTGTTATCAGGTCCCCCGAAGTATGGAATACCTAGGTTTCAATACAACTGGCACCTTTTCAAGTTCTCAAGTTTGTTTCGCCTTTTTTTTTACATCCCAAACCTCAGCCCAACCACAGTCTTTTCTAGCCACGTGTTTCTGCATCGGACGAAGCTTCACGCGATGAACAAACTGATGTGCGACTGGGGGATGATCTTCATAACGATCATGGTGTTCTCAGCGAAGATGACAGTGGTCTGAGCGACGATTATGAGAGTGCTCTTAGTGAGGATGGGGGTCCTCTCAGCGAGGACGACGATTTCTTGGATGACGGTGATGTCAATCATGAGGAGACTGGTCACCCCTTACGGCGTTTGTGATTCATTGCAAGGATCTCCGTAAGTACCTCAATTATGATTCTGTCACAATGCAAGCATCGTGATGATTTCCATGTAGAACGCGCGCAAGGAAATCTCATCAGCTTGGCATGTCCAAGACTGCCGCCGACGCTTTGAAGAATTATGTACTTCCTTCCATGCTATCCGAAATGACACACACGTTTTTATCATAATAATGTAACCTTCCAACATAGCTTGCGAACTCGGGCCATCATCGTCCTGGCCGTACATAGGCACCGGTTCTGGTAATGCTTGCTAATGCTATGTAGGTGAGTCATAATCGATGAGACAGTATGCCACAAGGCATGGCAGACGGGAGTCAGCAGCGTTCAAAGTGGAATGCATATGTGAACCTACGGGCATTGACCTCATCGGGTGCGATACATCATCATATGCCTGTTTCACAAATGGTTCAGCAATGCTCATCGACTAGTATAAAGTTATGCCCAGCGTCGCCTTGCAATGAGGCTCGTAGAGAATTATTACCGACTGGATATTACCTCAGGCCCCGATGAGAGAATGAAGGAGCTTGTGTGGTGTTGAAATCCGGATTTTAATATAAACCAATGAAGAAAGATGTGCAAAACCGCCATTTTGATTCTCATCGACAACGGATCTTCTAGGAAGGCCTTGTGACGAAGAGAGAGGAACGTACCTCAGAGTTACTCTTTTGACTCCATATCCACCTGCGTGCTTCAGCATTCCAGTTTGTGGAACTGAGCCAGCAGTCCACGCGTAGCAAGAGAGGGAGCCGTTACCTTTGCGAAGGATGGACCTATACCAGACTCTACTCGAAGTTATAGAGAAGGCGGAGGAGAAACGGAGCTTCAAATAGATATACATGATGTGCTTATTCGAGTGTTGATAGTTTTGTAAACAGATAGTAGTCAGTGGAACGACCGGAGAATTTCGAAGTACTGACTTGTCATGTCCCAAGTGACTGAGTCCACGACAACAAAAGAAGTTGAGAGCTGCGTGAACAACACGCTGGCGTCTAGAAGAGCCAGCTATAACACAATTTGAGAATCGTAGGTAAAGGGGTCGTCAGCTAACTCAGTTCCAAACGAGTCGGAGAACAAGAACAAGCAAAGCACATGACCGCGCGCAAGCCTCTTGAATTTGTACCTCCATCTACACACGTGAATCGTAACGTTGCAACCTCTCGAGATCCCTCTGCGATCGTTTGTGAATATCTGGAACACTACGAACACTATTTGAGCTCGGACCACAATCCCATTGACGATGCCGGCCTAAGAATAGTCGCCTTCAATTTATACTACTGTCATATCGAGGACTTTTCGCCCCATTCGACGACAGGCATGGATAATGAAGAGAGGTCCTAGGGAGACATTTGGTAGATGGGGAAAGCATAAATACTGGTGCGCATCCCTTACATCCAGAGGTCTAAAAGCACCTGGACCATCGTCCTCTTATGCAAAGCCGAAACCTCGCCTTTTCAGTTTAAAGCCCAACAACCACGCCATGCGACTAATTCCCGAGTCCACCGTCCTCCCCATCCTCCTAATCACCCACCACATGGATTTCAAGTTACTACATTCACGAACATACCCTTGAGCCCCTCCTAAACCCATCCGACCACCTCGTGTCCCTCATTGGATGTTCTGAGAATATTCCGTGATACTGCCCTATGCAGTATACGCGAAAAGCTACTGCCAGACGTGCCTCCAGCAAGCGCGCAACTCTGCAGTCTTGATACTCAAATCGCAGCACCGACGGACTCGGCGGACTTTGAGGCAGATTAGGGACGACAAGCATGCCTGTTAGCCTGTCAGTGAAGGAAACGTGAAAGGTGAGGCAATAATCAACGGCGATTTTGGCCCAGGTACTGGATGTGTTGGTTGATTGTGTCGCAGGAAGTATAGCTTAAACCGGTATGGTGTGAGGACGTGTAATATCTCCAACTCCCGTCTACGTATATAAGCGCCGGAGATGCCTCAGAGTTTTTGTAAGGCCTCATTGTCAATCCTACGTGTGGATATCTGTTAATGCGCTGCGTTAGAATACAAGGGTCAACGGGCCATCGCGGACGTTCGTCGCAGGCATGTTTACCGCTGGTCTTACTGCGCAAACTCTGTCATTTCTGATACGTCAATATAGTTCTTTGCTTTCACCTCTTCTTCATTTGCTACGCCTTGCTGCACGTCCTATACACCAATTTCACACGTAAATTGTTCAAGGGATGACCTGAAATAATGCGCTTCTGTCCCCGAAAAATGACCTCCCAATATCGGGAGTTTTTATATTTTTCTCTTGAACATGGTACCAAAAGCTGAATCTTATTTGCAAATAATATAGTTGAATACAAAGTATGTGATACTAGCGGCGTCCAGAAGTCAAAGAAGGCTAACTATCAAGTAACGTAGCCTGACATGGGGTGTGTAAACGCGCATTCTAATGCATGTTTGAGTAAATGTCTCGCAAGACATCGGTGTAAACTTCCTCGACAGCGTTCCACCTATTATCCTTGAGTAACAACCCAACGGTACAAAGACAAGTTCGAATTCTCACCTAATGTTCCCCTTATCCGATGTTCGTGGGAGGCTTCCCTGTACAACCACAACTACTCTGTCATCAAATCGCTCGTGCGGGTACAAGCCTGCCTGGAAGTTCTCCATACGCTTGATGATCTCAGCCTTAAGTTTGGCTGGACTCTCTACGCTGTCGGCGCGTACCGTGGTGGGCTCGACAAAAAGCACAACTGGCTTATAGTTGCCGACAACCACGCAATTATGTACGAGGTCAGCACAGTTTAACCTCACTGTGTCTTCAATGGCTCTAATGTAATTCTTGAACATAGTAAAACGGAGCCGTTACACATTGAAATACTCACTTGGTGTCACAGAGAGCGATGATATCTTTGCCTGTCTTGATCCAGTCGTCACTTCGGCCGCCTAAGAGAGATTCGGAAGGTCACTTAAATTGAAAAAGGGTAAACGAGGAGTAACTCACGGAATGCGTACCATCCAGGCTTGGTCTCTTCGAAAAGATCTCCCGTGACATGGCCATTGGGGCGATTCCTGATGGACAAATGCGGACAATTCGGTGCATCTTCTGGTACAAAAACATCGCACAGCTTCCCATGGTTATCAAGACCGTCCTCTTGGAAGGGTATGAGCTGTACGTTTCTGTGCTCAAGGAGACGCATAGACGGCAGGCTCTCTGGTTCTCGAAGATTTGAGACAAGACATATAGCTGGACAAAATCACATTGTCAGCACATCCAAAATTTACTATGAAAACTGATATGGTGTGAAGCATACAGATTTCTGTGCTTGCATAAATGGCCTTTGTGATATGCTGGATCAGTATACGAGCAGGGACGGCGAAAATGTTCAAGTGCTCACCACTACCGGTAAACCTAATTCGATAACAGAACAAATGTCGTCAGGATTTAAGGCCTCTCCAGTATACGAGATCTGCTCCATGTTTTGTAGAGCTGCCAAAACGTCTGGGTCGGATTTTGCAACCCGCAGAAGGTGAGACAGTCTGCTCGCATAAAGAAGCATGTTGTTAAGCCCTCCTACTTTGACCATAGCCAACAGTTCAGCAGCGTCGAAATCAGGTTTCGAGGTCCGTATGATGCAGTCACCCGCCGGTACGACTTTATTAATTGCTATGACGATTTCTCAGTTCAGTCCCGGGCACCGTTTAATTTGTAGACATACCGGTCGCGGAGGCAACATTAGCAAAGGAGCCGACATTATTGAAGCATTTTTGCGTCCCCCTTCTGGTCTGCCATGCGCTGGGCCAATTCACGTCCCATTGGAATTTAAGCCATTTGTGCGACTGCGGTACCGGTTTCTGTCGCCCAGAGGTTGTTGACTGGTGTGAAAGATTACGGCAACGTCGTCGTCATTGACCTTCGGAAGATCTGCTAACAGCCTGTGTTCCTTTGACGTCGCAAGGGAAAGTAGATCGGGGACGATAAAGGCAGGAACGGTGATCTTATCAACTTGATCCTGATAATTTTTGTCGTATACCAAGGCCTTGCCGTTGCACAGGGTGAGAAGATCATTGACCATGTTTCCGCCCTGAGCTCTCATAGCGAGGCTGAAGACTTGAGGTATGAATCCCGCCCTGGCGATAGCATATAGGTTGACCAGATCCTCATAGTGTCTGCCAGTAATCCTATTGGTAAATTTCACAGCGAATATCAGTCCATATGATCATATCCGAAAGTAAGTGACATACCAGACACCAATAACATTAGTTTGTTCTACTCCGAGTCCTTTAAGATGGTGTTGAATAAATTTGGCTGTCGCTTCTAGGTCACGAAGGAAAGATTGATATGTGATTGTTTGCCACGATGGTCCTTGCAGCGAGGGAACGTAGTCCTTGAACAAGGCCCGCTCAGAATAATCAGCCAAGCCTTTGAGCAAAGGGAACATGAAATGCATAGTGGCGAAGACGCTCAGGTTATACCCAACGTCAATATATGATGGTATGCGGTGTAGGAGCTAGCACTCACTGCATCTGTTTATTATCATCTTGTGCACAGATTATCTCATCCAATTCTAAATTCTAGGAAATACCTTGACGTGCGAAAATCAGCGGGCACCAACAGTCAAAGATAATCAAATTATAACGATGTGGTGACTCGGCTGTTAACTTCATCAGGTGTCTGCCTGCTTATTGTCAGACTTTGGAGCCGCGTAAGTGATTCTGTCAGACGAATGAGTTCCGTTTTCCAACGGGGATACAAGGGTTCAACGTAATGATGAGAGGACTCAGCGAGGAAGTCCACAATGTCTGATATCTGATGTATGCAGTCCTTGACGCATTTTGAGAGTAATACGCCCCCAAACTTCCAAACATCTCATGGGAGTTTAACCAAAATGGTCATCATTAAACACAAGGAGCCGGAAGTGTGGGGTGTCTGGCGTGTGCCGTACTTGACACGTCTCGTCTGCACTACGCCCACAAACTGCTAGACACCTCATGGAATATTATCGAAAGAATGATTGTTGACAATTCTCAGCCTACAAGTGACTGCCGCGAGACATTTGAATCACGATGTTCTTCTCCAATTTTTTGTTCCAAGAATTACGTCGAGAATAAACCTAGATTGGTTCATTACCGATGTTGTAAGTATTCAATCTTCATGATTAGGTTTAATCGAAGCGACTTGTACTTTTTGATCGAAAGGTTGGACTCGCGAGAGGTCCATGATTGCTTTTCATTCCAAAGACAATCGACACTTAATATGTGATGCTCATGGAAGTGATCATGACCCGGTCGGTGCCGAAATATAACCGCCTTTAGCGGAACTTCCATTCTAATCCTCTTCACTAACTCCATGTATGTCTGAACGTCAAAAACGTAGAGGTCTTCCCGTCGTACGCCGAACTCGGATATTTTCACAGGATAGTCCTGATTTGGTCAGTCCCTTGTGGAATTCGGTTACACTAAGCTTGAATCTTTTATCACAACTTCAAATTGAAGTAGCCCCACATACCGATAAGAAGAAGGTCTGGACCGTCAAGGCACGTTCCAGTTTGGTTGTAATAAATTCACTCGAATGGACTGATGGACATCAACCCATTTACCCCAATCATGATGGAGAAAGGCCAGTCTCAGGTCGTCGAGAACATTCCTGGACCCGATGCCTCTAAACGTCTCACTAAGGACTTCTCACACTAAGGACTTCTCAGTATCTAAATCGACGCTCCTCAAGATGGACATCCGCCTGATGCCTGTGCTCGGAATTGTCTATCTACTAGCTTACCTGGTGAGAACTGGTTCTCTGGTTAATGGGCCGGGCTTCCGACTCACAAAAGACTTCAGGATCGCACAAACGTTGGAAATGCTCGGATAGCCGGACTGCAACAAGACCTAAAACTAACTGACACCCAGGTATGTATCATTTGAGTATCCTACTTACCGAGTCGATTCTGACTGCCTTCAAATAATCAGTGTCGCACCCGGCGAGTTTACGAGCCGGGTGCGAATTCTTGTGTCAGGGAGTGCCACGTGATTCCTCCGTTCTTTACCTTCTCCACAATTTCGTGAACGACGTCGGTTGTCTTGACGTTCGCTCTATCACTAGATCTTCTTTATTTTTCTTGATATCTCGAACACTCTTCTTACCCTGCTTACTCTTCTCAAACTGCAAACACGACCCCTTTCCTTTTACCACTATGCCTCGTGTCGCACCAGATAGGCCTCCGCGCCCTTTCACAACGTTGGTGAGCAAGATGCTCAAGCCGGCTCTTATATCTACCGCCAGGCACTTCGGTCTTGCAGATAATGGCACTGTCACCACCTTACGAACACGTTTGAATGCGTACCTACAACAAAATCGCGACAATCTGCAGGATGACCCCGATTATGCTGCCCTTTACCCACAACTCAGACAAGGAGCCAGACGACTACGAACACGCAGGAATAGGCCACTTATACCGGACGAGGAGGTGGAACAACGGCACCAACAACCCCATGAAGACCCAGATGATGACATGGACGATGCATACGACGATGTTTGGAACGGCATTGAGGACAACATTGGCGACGACACAGGCAACAATCCTTCAGAGCTGGAAGACGAACTTGCACCTCCAGTCAGCTTGACACCATCAATACAACAATCTGCTTCGCGGCATGATTCTGTTCTAGCCCACCACATACCGGTGCCGACGGTACTGGAACCTATAGTTCCTCAACATCCTTTCGGT
>JABAJS010007745.1:10961-27010 GCA_018221635.1 Tephrocybe sp. 10521TJB
GCTGCCTTCAATTCTCTTCCACGATCGCAAAGGCTCGGCGGGGATGTCCCAAACAACTGGGTATTCACCGTTCGGCATGTGCCCGTAAAGCCTGAAGCAGACTTGATCATGCTTGTCAATCCCGCCACTCAGGAATCGCACTGCGAAGGCCCAATCGACCTCTCCGCGTTCACCGCTGTGGAATCTAACGGGGTTGTTATTCATTGTATCTTGAATGCATTCGTCTCCGGTATGGGCAGTAATGACACGAAGCGCAAAGTGGCTCCTTGGACATGGAAGACCACGGACGCAAAACTCGCTGGGGAGATTAGCGACCTTTTGGCAAAGCTGGACGTGAGAGAAGAATTGAGATCAGTCGGAGTTGTGGATCAGGAAACAGGAAAAGTTGTAGACGCGCAATGGGAAGATTTGTTGGGTACTATACAACGATCGATGGCCGAATAGACTGTAAGCATGAGACATTCAATCATTTTAGTTCACCTTACGATCTCTCTTGCCAGAAATATCTTAAATTTAATTCAGAGGTATCGAATGATGATGATTTGGCCTTGAATGAGGTTCGTGGTATCCAGTCACTATGCCTGATGATCAAAGGTTGGCGAAACCGACCCTATAAGCCATTACAGGTCTCCATCTGCATCCTCTGTGGCTTATGGTGTTGTAGGCCAATCACCAACCCAGACGCCTCCTCATGGTTACGCTACCTTTTCGCCCAAGATCTGCTTGCCAGGATGGCAGACCACAGCCACGTAGTCCCAACGATCATCGTTCAGTACTAGCAAGACGTCAACGAGTCTAGGCATCACAGGTGTATATCACAATTGCTTTTCGAGATCCGAGGCCATGGGCCTTAAACAATGCTCTAGCCACGCTTGTGATTTTGTTTTTAAAGGTTCAGAATCGCACTCAATGAGACGTCGCTGCATAACGCAGCCAAGCCATCTCGTCGCCTTCCCCTTGCCTCGATACTTTGGCAGTCTTCTTATCTTTACAGATGGATCCATTGACTTCCTTCATGTAACCGCGTACATATAAGTATTCAACAATATGTCGAGCTAGATTCCCAAAAGACTATTCATATTTGTCTTCAGGCAAGCTTCAACCACTTCTGGAATTCCGTTCATCAACGACTTTGCAAACAGCTTTCTCCTCGCCTGGCATCTGCAGTAACCATCCTAAATCCAACCGACATGCACATAGGGAGCGTAAGAACGGAGGAGAGATGTACTCGTGTTTCTCTCTAAAACTATAGCCGTACTGTGCTCATAGGGTGCATCTGATCATGAGCGTTGCAACTAAGAAAATATGTGAGCACGGACTAGAAGAGCTTAAGGGGTGCGACATACCCAGTGTCATAGTGTCCCAACAGGACCCCTGAAAATTGGCGGTAGGGCCTGATCCTCATCCGGACAAATTTGGGCGAAAATTTTGGCCTATGCCTGATTTTATCCGAACGAAAGCTCCAAAATCAATGCTGAGGCCTAGTCTGTTATCCGGACGAAACTGGGAAAGTTTGATAAGCCCTGATCCAAGTCCTAACAATTTCTTGGTAGTGTAGTTATTATTTGTGTGTCACTTCAGTGCTGTGAAGTAGTGATCAAGTGTTCGGGAGTTCAATTTTGGCTACGAGCATTCTTTTGAGGGCTTCAAATCACAAAATAATATTGTTTTCCACTCCTTTTCGACGTGACACAAACTGTCTCATCAAGCTTTTTGAAAGCACCACATATGGCAGACCTAGAACTCTCTGAATCCGACGACAATGTCTCTGAACAATGGGACAAGACTGCTTGGATTAAGGTAGGCAAGATATACCCCAGCAAGAACATACCCCGGCACGTTCAACAGGCTCGAAACAGGATCTTATCTATTCCACCCCCCTTCTCCACCTATAGTCCAGATGCCAAACTCCCCATTAACGCATTGACTGTGGCACACCTTCCACCACTCTCCTCAGCTTTGGTCATGACACGGGCCGAGGATGCATATAGCAGTTTCCTAAGTCTGCCAAATTCAAAATATCTTTCTACATAGCCCCAGTAAAGTCTTAGGAGCCTACCGGGGCAAAAAAATCGACGTCTTTGCAGCTGGTCCGAACGAATTCTGAGCTTCCTGAGGCCTGATCCAGACAGTCCGGACGACTTCGTGATTTCTGCAGCCTGATGCAAACATCCGGACGAAATTTTGAAATTTTGACAAGGCCTGATTTCATCCGGCCAAAAACCACAGAATTTTGAGAAAAATGTCCGAACGAATCTGATCTTCCAAGGATCAGGCCTTACCGCCAATTTTCAGGGGTCCTGTCCCAACGAGTGTAGGATTCCGCGCCCAGTCACATCTTCCGTGAGAAATATGCAGAGGAAAATAACCGGCGAAGTAGCTAAAAACCATACAGCGAAATTACACCGAAGGGGAGTCGAACCCCTGCCGCTTGCTGTCAACTGAAATAATGGAAGGCAAGCATGATAACCGCTTCACCATCGGTGTGACAATGGTCAAGAAATTATATATTATGTTGATTATACTTGCTCCAAGTGAAAAGACTGACAATAATATCAAATAAACGAGTCAATTTCCATGCGCCTGGTTTGCATTTATTTAAGAGCCCTTTCTCTCCACAGACAGTGACAAACACTGGTTCCATTTACTTTGGGTAGCTCCATCATCGATGCTCCGCCTAATACTTACTGCTCATGCTACCTGCTCCAGAGCAGCCTAGCTCGGTTATTCTCTGTGCTGAACTTCTATATGGCCATGAAGTACATGAAGATGATGAATTTAGTATGGTGAGCATCCAGCGAAGCCGGTTTGAAATTCGTTATCATCTTTGCACCTGTGACATAGGTTGCGTTGGAGCATGTAAATAGATAAATTGGTACAGTGGTAGGCGTAACATGCCTCTGAGCGGCCGCAGGAACCTGCTAGAGACTGGCGACATTGGCGACGAATTGGTTAGGATTGCGGAGTTTATTCGGAGTTTATTTGCAAGCTTTGTTGTCTCAGTCTTGGCTGGAACTTTTTCTTTTGAATCGCATGCGGTGAAAGGCGGATAGGACTTCTGAGGCCATACTTTCCTTGAAATGCCCTTTTTCCGTTAGCAACGTCCAGGTTCATGCTTATGACAGCTGCACTGATAATGTGCAGAGCCTCGTGTCAATGCTCCTTGATCCATGCTCCCTTTGCTCCCTTGGAGCTGATGCGGCTCAGCTCGCTGCTTTTGCTGTGCTCTCTCAAGCGGTCTGTCGGCTAGTACCTTTTTTCGATGAATGGAACTTTGTGTCAGCTTGGCAGTATCCCGGATGCAAAACCCAACTCATGCCTGGTATATTACCCTATTCCGTTCTCAGCTCAATATCTCAATTTCTTCGTCAAATTGACCCTTGTGTGCACTATTCATGTCTCCTACGGCATCCCTTCCGCTACTAGATCCTCCGTTGTTCAAGTTCACTGAATTTGGAGGAGCAGAAGAGTTGACACCTCTGACGATATTATCAACAGCCTCCTCGAGCATCGATGTGGCTTTCGCAAGCGACACGAATTATGACCAACTTCCGGCATTTGTGGTCATGAAATTTGGTGGAACTTCTATCGCCAGACATCTATCGACCATCGTTAAAACGATTGTACCGTGATTGCTATTTCATTTATCCTTCACGGACTGCTCTGAATATCCATTCAGTTCCCAGGGCCTTTCAAGAAAGCGCATACCCGTTCTTGTGTGCTCGGCACAATCTTACACCGCGAAATCGGAAGGGACGACGCAATGCCTCCTCGATGCCATCGACGCCGCTGTTCACTCTTCCACTCGTGACAGCAGTGCAGAGACCCTCGCAAAGCTAGAACATCCTAGTAGAACTGCTCCCACCGAACCTTTCACGCCTCCACCTACGCCTCCGCAAACAGATTCGCCCCCGATGTCGACACGCGTTCTTCTACCACTGGGCACAGATCAAAAGATTGGTTCAACTTCCCAATCTGTAATCATTGATAAGATATTCGAGCGTCATTGTTTGGGGGCGAGAAGTCTTCTTTCGTCACTGTCCTGTAGCGACGACGGTGGTCAGCTTATCATTCGAAAACTAGAGAATGAGTTACGAGGCGACTGTGATCGCGTAATTCGCCTGCTTGATGCTGTGCAGGTAGGCCAGTCCTATGCCTGAAGGAAGCCATCTAATTCTTTGATCTTCCATAGACCCTCGGAGAAATCTCTAGTCAAACTCGAGACAAGATTGTATCAGTGGGAGAACTCATGTCATGCCGCACAGTCGTTGCTGCCCTGGAGTCACGTGTACGCCTTCTTTCTCTATGTTTTATTGTGATCTTGATTGTTCAATGATGTCGTCTATTATAGAATATCCCTGCTCGTTTAGTCGACTTGACTGACTTGGATGTACCAGTCGCCATAAAGCCCAGCCGGAAATCTCTTGATCCGTATGTTGCGGGAATCAGAAGAAAGCTCATCCCTTTCTCGTTTGAAACCGGCGAAAAACAGCCGGTACTCGTTGCCACAGGTTTGTTGTTTGTTCCTCTAAGTGGTCCTGTTCTCACGAATTGTTTGCAGGGTTCTTCGGCCGAGTACCTGGTTCCCTCCTTGATTTCATTGGAAGAGGGTATACTGACGTGTGTGCCGCACTATGTGCAAGAGCCCTTCGGGCCGAAGAGCTCCAGATCTGGAAAGAGGTGGGTCGACCTTTTCTCCTGTCATGTGCATGTGAATCGCACGTCTCATGGCAAATCCCTGTCCTCAGGTCGACGGCGTATTCACTGCAGATCCGCGCAAGGTATCGAGCGCTTGTCTTCTCCCTGAAATCACATCCAGTGTAAGCCATCTCTGAAGCCACTTCAACGTAGCTCAAAAATTTTCAACAGCAAGCGAAACTTCTCACTGCCTACGGCTCAGAGGTGATCCATCATGGCGCAATTGATCAAGCCATTTGTGCAAGGATTCCCATCATCGTAAAGAATGTGGTGAATCCCACAGGTGCAGGCACACGTGTTGACACTACTGCTAGCGTAGTCACCGTGCAACATTCGACGTTCCATGCGGAATCCACACGTCCATCTGCGTTACCTCACCCGATCTTTGCGGTAACCATCCTGAATGATTTGGAACTTGTAGATGTGTGCTTCGCTAATCCCGAACTTGCGCCATCCCGGCATCCCCTTGCAATTGTCCTGGATGCCGTACGACAAGACGAGCAAATGAGAGACATTGGGGTGGACCTAATCACGTCATCCCAGGATGAGGTTAGCTTCGTCGTTACCAGGTCTTGCTCCGACCGAAAAAACCATGAGGTGACGAAGACGCTGAAGAAGCTACAGAATACGGCCTCCGTATGTTACTTCCTATGTCTATTACCCTGATCCCTCTGATGTGGCTCAACTCCATAGGTCACGGTCACTCCGCAGATGAGTTACCTGCAAGTGGTTTTTGATCACGCCGATCGGCCTTCTGTGACTATCGAGGTCATGAAGGCCCTTACAGCTGCTTATATTGAGATCGCAAAAATTTCACATCGGCGTCGGGGAGACGGCGTAGGATTTGTAATTCAAACATCGGTAGCGCTGAGCGCTGCCAAAATTGTCCATGATACATTACTGGGGTAGAATATCACCTTACAGTCTCTTGCCTACAATTTACATTTAATTAACTATAGATGTTGGATCCCAACTTCCCCTACTCCCTTTTCCGGAATTTAACTCATCATGTATCATAATATAATGATTGATAGACCCTTGGGTCGCTTGCTAATTCCTCTGCGTAGAACGGTGGGATCCTGGTGTTCTCTGGTTCGTCGCCGGCTGGTCGCACAATATCCTGCTAGAGTTTAATCAGTTCAACACGACACATCTTGTCACTTTGGGTGTAATACGTACAATCGCTCGTGCGAAGCAGGTGCCAACAGCGTTTAGCATATCATCAACTTGATTCTGTGTATAGTAAGTCTTCTCCTTTCTCCTGTGTTTTATTCTTCTGTATGGTTTTTGGAGTGGGGAAGAATGCACTGCAGGCGAAATGTCGTCCGGGGAAATGGTCGCTGAAAAGCGAGGCAGTGAAAATGACGGCCTATCCTGCATGCAAATGTGAGAATTTCAACGTGCAAGGGCTCTAAGCTCGCACCATCGACGATGAAGACTGTTCTAAAGAATTCAGTTCGGACGCTGTGGATGAGAATTCCATGGTAGAGCTCATCGTCGGAGAGGATGGAATGGAAAGCATATATTGAGCAAAAGCTTGATCATCGTTGCTCTCTAGAGCTTGTGTGGGTACAAGTGGAGGCATAATGGTGTTAGGGATTGGTAAGTTATCAAGTTGTGGAACCTCTTGTGTAATGGATCGCGAATTCGGTTGAAGCTTCGACATCGCTCGTAGCAGTGCCTGGGGAGAACCATTGCGTATATCTTCGGCACACTGCAGAATATGCAGATAAAAATCATCGCTGTCAATACTCAGCACTGCACGAAAGACAAAGGTGAAGCAGGCAAACCTTCGTGTGAAGGTATTGTCACAAACTGTGCACTTGAAGGGATAGTTTCGCGTATCTAAATGTTGACTATTAGAAAGCTTCCATGTATCGCAATACGTCAAGTACGAATAACGAAATGTCTTCGGAGGTTCGATCTCCTTGTAAATGGCGTCTGGCAAGTTGGACAGTGGTACGCCCCATCTTCAGGGTGTCGAGAAACGGTGTCCAGAATGGGTTGCCCCTGGCTGGTAGTGGGCATTCTTCTTGAGAAGGGAAGAAATGTTGACTGTTTCGGACATGAATTTGAGTAGCTATTTAACGGTTCACAAGGCGGCGTTCACGGTTACTTGTCGCGTTGATTTAGACGATGTCAAACCTTTGGGCACGTTCATCACAGATCGCAGGCAACAAAACTAGATTGAGGACTTACCCCATGCAAATAGGCATGATGTCGCAATGGTCCTTAGTACATTTGTACCGCAAACCCTTTCGGTAAGGGAAAAACGGCGATATGTTACGGTGGAGATCAAAAAATTACTCATATGTCGCCACTACTACGACACTCATGCCCAGTGACACGATGGGATGGAGACCTTAGCAGTCAGCTCAAACGCAAGCAGACGATGTCGATACTTTGACTGCTTGGCTTCCAGAACTAAGCATCGATTATGTATCCGTAAAACGCTGTGATTTTGTACATACATTGCCATCCATGATTCATCAGATTATAACGACAGCGGCGCCACAGCTGACCACATTGTCACCATAGTAGTCTCTCGTAGATTGGAACAGGCGCCAGCGTAGCCACAACATTTGCCTCGAGATCAACTTCCCCCTAGACGATAGCGTATACTGAAGATACACTTGCAACACGTGGCAGAAACAACTGATTCGACGGAAGGAAGTTGACGTAGAGGAGTTAATTGAGTTTGAGTGCAAGTATATAGCCCTGCGGTAGTTGAGGCATGATGATATCAATCTCTGTGAAGAGAGCAGCAAGACCTAGGAGACGTCTACAATACGCGACCTCCACGCTCCTATATTTGAATCCGCAGATTTCGGTATCATGACTAGGATTCAAAAAGTGGACATTGAACACGATTTGACAAAAGAATACTGTTGTAGTAAAAAGTACAAGCTATAAGTGTAAATTAAACGATTTTTATGCAACAGCTGCGATAGGCGAAGTAATAGTAGATTCAGCCAATATTTTTGCACTGCCGCTAGCTGTGATTGGCGCATCATTCACAAGAACGTGTCCATCGAGGAGCTTCTCGTTCCCATTAACCGGGGACAATGAAACAGTTTCGGCTGCAGCTTCGGATTCCTGGATGTCCAACTGCTTGAAGGCGATCTCGAAATCTTCGATGATATCATCTAAACGCCGACAAATATCGTCAAGGAGCACAAATTATTGAAGTTGTATACAACGAACCGATGTGTTCCGTGCCAACGCTGATCCTGATGAGATCCTGTGTCACGCCGGCCGCGATCCTTTCCTCCTCCTTGAGCATCGAATGTGTTGTCGATGCAGGGTGGATCACAAGTGAATGCACACTGCCGATGTTTGCAAGCGAGGAGTGAAGCTTAAGGTTGTCCACGATGATGTCTCCACGACCACCCTTTACGCCAAACGACAATACGCAGCCAAACCCGCGAAGCAGACGCTTCGCAGCTTCGTGGTACTCGTGTGAAGGTAGACCAAGATAGGACACCCAGGCCACTTTAGGATGAGCCTCAAGGTATCGTGCAAGTGCCAACGCGTTGGAGAGATGACGCTCTACACGGATGGAAAGCGTCTCCACTAAATTTGGTAAGATCAGCTCTTGCCGACATATGGTCTAAAAAAAAAAAAAGAACATACAGCCTTGAATGAGGAGCCATGCAGATTGCGGAGCTAGGCAAGCACCGAGATCGCGCAGGAGGTCGTAACGCAGCTTAGTCGTGAATGATTTCTCCTTGAATACCTGTCATAGGGTGATCATCACGAAAATAAGGAAACGCAATGATCAAAGGACAATATGAAAGACGCACATCCCAGAAAGTATGCCCAACAAGATTGGTTCCGACCCATCCGCCATCACCTTCAATGGGACTCGTGAAACCCGGGAATTTTGTGGAGGCTCCCCAGTCAAAGCGTCCACTATCGACAATCACACCGCCAATAACTGTACCATGACCACCTATCCACTATCGACGGCAGGATGAGCAAGTTGGATTTTGGATCTGGTTAACTCAACTCACCTTGGTTGCCGATTCCACAACGATGTCTGCGCCCATATCCAGTGGCCTAGCGACAGTACCGCACGCGCCGAATGTGTTATCTACCACCAGAGGAATCTGGTGACGATGTGCCACCTCGGCGAGGGCTGGAATATCAGGAACATTGTACCGTGGGTTTCCGATGCTCTCGCAATAGAGTGCCTTGGTGTTTTCATCGATAAGTGCCTCCATCGCTTCGGGGCTATCACCCTGCGCGAACTTAGTCGTAATGCCGTAGCGCTTGAACAAGACCTTGAGCTGGTTGTGAGTGCCACCGTAGATGTACGATGAAGCTAGACAGGACATGTTAAGAGACACTACGAGGAAAAAGATAGCGACTTACAGACGATGTTGTCTCCAGCATTAGCGAGGCACGTTAGTGCCATGAATTGTGCAGCTTGACCAGACGCGGTGGCTATAGCGGCAATACCACCTTCAAGGCAAGCCACGCGCTTTTCGAAGACGTCAACAGTTGGGTTACCGATACGTCTGACAGATTTCAAAAGTCAGGATAACGTCTTTCCGGCAATTAATAGAGAACATACGAGTAAATGTTCGAATTTCCGCTGACAGAAGACGTATCGAACAAGGCCGCACCCTGTGCAGAAGAATCGAATACGAAAGACGCTGTTTGGTAGATTGGTACAGCTTTGGCGTTTGTTGCAGGATCCTTGTACGGAGTACCACCATGAAGCTATAATAAAAGACGGTTAACCATAAGAAATGGAAAGATGCATCAATAACATACCATAAGTGTTTCAAAGCGTAGTTTCCTATCTTTCAGTGGGAAGATGGTCGGCAGATGTTCAGGTTTGACGTTGTACTCCATAGTTGCGTATTGAGGACGATTGCCTCATCAACGGCAGTTATATAAGGTAGTCGAGGAACAAGAGTAAAGACTCATGAAAGAGAGCGACGCCTCCGGGAGAGTAGATCAAATTGAGGCTGCACCGACTTGTGGAGCATCAGAGAGCAACGGAGCAGCAATGAGCACTGCGAGTATTGACATCGGGGATCTACGATACCCATCAATGGCTCGAGTGGCGAGCTTAAGGCTTCTAAAGGCGTTCGGTCTCTGAGAAGGAGCGATGGCATTATGACTCTCGCTCACGAGCATTGGCAACCCAGGTTGACTTGCTACTTGCTCAGGGTCGATGTTATGATAATGGCACATTTTGAGCATCTGCAGACATCTCTGACTGTGCTGAGGGTCGGCCTAAGAGTTTGAGAGTATTGAGAGTATTATACCTGACTCTATGTGTCGTAGTGAAGGTGAAGATTGAGGCGGCGTGGTTGTCAAGTCTGATGGCATTAATATTGATCTCATCACGTCCATCAAGCATCATCGATGCTGGCTCGTAGTTACATCCACACTTAAGGCATCGTTTCCATTGTAAACAGAGATTATAAGGCCCTATTCGGTAAACCCAGTGTAAGCCTGGTTAGAGTAGTGTTGCCGCGAGGCGAGGCGAGGCGAACCGAAGTGGTACCTCGTTTGTTACTTCGTTTCAACGAGGCGAACGAGGCGAGGTGAAACGAGGTAGATCAAATCCTTGATTAGGAAATGATAACAGATGAGATAGCGCTAGCGCGCGCTACTATTAGAGACTACCGATAGATTCAAGATTGTAAATGCTACGCCTGACTGTTTATTACCACTGGTCTAAGGAATGTTATAAAATACTGGTATGTAATCAAGCTATTGTTATATAAATTATGAGGCTTGACCTTCATTGGACAAAAGCTCTTCCAGCTCTCGGAGTTTCCCTGCTTCAAGAAGTTGCACGACGGCCGTAGAAATGACTGTACCTTCAATACTATAGTCCTTCTCATAGGCTATGAGGCCATCGGTGAAGTTGAGCCTCTCCTGTTTATAGGAGAACTTTAACATCTGCAAGGCTTCCATCAATGCTGGAGAAAGTCGGCTTCGTCGCAAGGCACATGTCTCCTTGCT
Organism: Tephrocybe sp. 10521TJB; assembly: GCA_018221635.1. Taxonomy (NCBI): domain Eukaryota; kingdom Fungi; phylum Basidiomycota; class Agaricomycetes; order Agaricales; family Lyophyllaceae; genus Tephrocybe; species Tephrocybe sp. 10521TJB. The sequence continues at coordinate 21,645 of JABAJS010007745.1, forward strand.
CGATGAAAAGACGCGTTCACACGGCACTGCAGAGGTCTGGACAGGTAGAACATCCATGGCGACACGGAATAACAAGGGATAAGTATGCTCGTTGCGCTGTAAATAGCCACAAAAAATCAGATGTGGATATAGCTTCCAGAAGGTTAATAACTTACCTCCCATTCGCGTGTGAGATCTGACGTACGTTCTGTCATGTCAGAGACACCATCATTGAGGTAACGTGTGAGCTCTTGTTCCACAATTCGCTCATTTTCGCGACGAGTACGTGAGTCGTGATCGATGATTTCTTCAGCTGTTGGTTCACATTCCGGGACAGGTGACGCAGAGATTGCTAATATATTCGATGTGGAGGTGGAGCGCCTGGTTGCAACATTGATGCTAGTCAACCTAGCAAATCCGCGTGCTTGTGAGTGAGCGGCAATGGAAGGTGCAGATAATGAGCGCGTGAGTAAAGGCGTAGCCACGTTCTGATGCCCGAGCAGTGTCTGATACTTGAGCATCTATGCACAAAGTCTTCAGTGATGTTCTCTGTGTTGAATCTACAACAGTGACGTACCGATTCTTTTATCCACTCACGTGCCTGCTCCCTGTCTTCCCGATCCCAGTGTGCCTGCAAGGGATGATGTATGTGTCCATGGGGGTTGTACCTGCCGTAGGGGTTATATGGGTTATAGATTGGATGTACCTGCACATGAGGGGATCCAGTGTATGGAATTCCCATCGGGTAATGTTGGTTGAAGCCCATTGGAGTGGGGGTTAGAGGCAATGCAGGGTAAGTATAGTCGTTTGAAGATGGACCTGCAGGAGAGTGTAGAAAAGCAGGATCCCCGGGTGCGGGTAGGTAATCGTCATCTTGATGGCCAGAGGTAGAGGAGGAGGAATCCATGAAGAAGAAACTCGTTCAATTTGAGGCCTATAAGTCCCCCTGGAACGTTGTTTCAGCTTGACAGCAAGGTAATTCAGTAATTATCCGGAATATAGTGGTTTTTGATACTTACTTGAAGAGTGGGACATTCGGGAGAGGCAGAAACGGCGGGAGCATGGTCGAGGGAGTGGACAAGATGCGTGCGGGAATCTAATCAACAGCTTATGTCACTATCTCATCATTTCGTTTGTCAACTCGATGCCTCGCCTCGATGGTACCTCGATTGAAACGAACTGGAGCGAGATGTCAATCTTTCGAACCGAAGCGAGTCACACCTCGAGGTCACCTCGCCTCGGCGGCAACACTAGGTTAGAGTAGGGTTAGGTAGATTAGCTTCCTTTCCAAGAAATGATTTGTAAGTAGGCAAGTCACTCATTTGTAACGCTCTTGGGAGCCCATCAAGGAATCACAATTGGTCAGCCCGTGACATATTGTGACCACATTGACGTGGTCATCGTCGACGACGACGAGCACAATTTCTCAAATATTATTCAAGAGACAAAATCCAGGAAAGAACAAAAAGAACACATGGAACAAGTTATTTCATCTGTTTGGTACTCAAAAGACATCTGAATGGTTGCAGAATACTGGTGAAGTTCACAGTCGGGCTTGTCGGTGTTACCAACGGCGGCGGCAAGCATTGGGCGGCGACGTGGCGAGATGCGGCGGGATACACGCTCCTTGTCACGGCAAATCAAAACATGATCGATTGATCATTTGAGGTCTGTGACTGAGATGTGACCTGATGAATAACAAAGCCACTAATTAACTTAATCTACTCTAACCAGGGCTTACTGAGGTTGCCGAATAGGGCCTAAGGACTTGATTACATAGCAGGTGATTACGCCACACCATCTTAATTTCCCTAGTCACTTGATCATCGGTTTGTTCATTCTTTTTGACCCAGTTCTAGTTTCGTGCAGTTCATCAAAGCATAATTTCATCCTTCCAGCAGTCTCAATCATCAACAACGCAGTATAGAATTTAAAAGCAAAAAAGCGAAATTCGAGAACAATTGGCAATGAAGCTACATGAGGTTGAATTACAACTCGGCTTTCAAGTAGGCATCGAGTTTGTTCTGATCTCTAACCGTCAGTGATATCTTGAATGCCTTCGGGCCTTGATTGAACTCCAGTCCATCTGCACATCCTCGTACTGCGTCGAACTCACGTTCCCCATCATGAATATCAAGGGACCAGTTCAAAAGGATGTGCTTGTAGACCGTGTAAAGCTCCTTATGAACCAAATTTATGGCGGGACAGCTCCTGTGTAAGAGGAATAAACAGTCAAGGTCTCAGCTCTCGGCAACAAAAGAACTTGCGTACCGGCGACCAACTCCAAATCCGTAGTGAGGCATCGAACGATCAGCCTCGGGGCCATCGATAAACCTTTCAGGCCAGAATTTATCCGGGTTAGAGAATCGCGTGGCATCTGTGAGAGGGAACAATAAGGCAAGAGGTAGAAGAGTGCATGTGTTGAAAGCCCCACCCCTGTTCATGGCATGTGTGTTCGTGTACACGGTGGTTCCTTCTGGAATCAAGTGGCCATTCCAAATAAGATCCTTTCCGTACGTTTCACGAGCAAGAGCGAGGCGGAAGGTCGTGAAATAGCGCCCAATCTCTTTCACAAAAGCGAGGAGGTAATTGTCGCGATCTAAGCTGGTACCATCACCTAGTTTGTCTTGGCGAATGATTGCATCGTATGCCTTGGCTTGTACTTCCTTGTTTGAAGCGAGGACCCCGATGCCCCATAAGAGCGTATTTGGCATGTGTGCATCTGATTGGATATTCAGTGATACACGACAAGAACCTGGGTCATTACGAACCAAGTCCAGACGAAACCATCGAGTTCGCCACGCTGGTCAGAGATTCTTCAGAAATCTCGTCCTTGTTTTCTTTGATGATCGAAACAGCAGCGCAGGGTTCTGCAGTTCCCTCGTAGTAATTTCGGCGACAGCGGTCAAGAAGGAAAGTAAGGATTCCGTTTCTGTACTTCGCGACGGCAACGGCTTCATGGAAAAGTTTGGAATCCGGAAGAACTCTCAAAAAGGGCAGGAAGTCCCTGTAGTGCCCATTGATGTTACGGATTCTGTTGAGATTTTGATCAAAAGGCAGGTCGTCGTGAGAAATGGAGGTACAACTTACTGCCCGAGACGCTTCATAGGATAGGGAATGTCGTCAAGTAACTTCGAGGCTTCCATAATCGTTGCACCACAGAGAACTGTGATGGCCAAAACGGTTGCGCCATGAAAAAAGATAGGGAACGGGTCTATCGGTCCGCCTGCCTGTGAAACATTATCCAAGATGCGCACGAAGTATTGGGCCGCCCTCTCGATGATGTTCTCATATCTGATGAGAGGACATGAGTGTGTGTCAAGGATGAAAAGAAAATTGCGAACGATTTAGATGCTGCTGGGCTGACAGAGGCGATGGAAAGGCGCCGTTTACCCTTCAAAAGCTCATCATACGGTGATGTCCCAAGAGTGACTGCTTTCTTTGAAGCCTGCCCTAGAAGCTTTCCTAAAGTATAAGGCTATAGTCGTTGAGAATCAGCTACTGTTGCGCCAAGATTACAAGTGCCTACCATTGGCCGAGATTGGAAAATTGAGCCATATTTTGCACTAGCGAGTAGCTCGTCGCCAGCTTCCGCATCGTTGACGACTACAACCCATTTATTTCCGAGGCGCATTCTAAATACCGGGCCGTAAATCTTGCTCCACTGTCGGTAAGTTTCGGCAGGGTCTTTACCGCGCTGGAACAGGCTACCAACAACAGGCCACCCACGAGGGCCAGGGAGGTCTGGAGGATTGTGTGGCATGACTGCCGTCTCCAAAACAACCAAAACGAGCGTGACTGAAATCACTGTAAGAGCTAGTGGCGAGTTAAAAATCCACGAGAGACTGAGAACAGTGTTCGACATGTTTTTCGTCGTTGGGTGCAGTTCTCAAGAAATCTGGTGGATTATTATATAGCGGCGACACCATCGTAGGTTCCCGTCATGTAGGAAAAATACACGAACACAAGATGGTTGGGTACATGAGCAAATTCGAGCAATGAGGAGCACAATCACGCAAGAGTTGGTATCAAGAATAAGACTACCCCGGTAAACTGAGAGCGATGGGAAAATATTCAACTCAGGAGGGTCAAGTTACGCTGGCGCATCAGATGATCGATGAATTAGGCCCAGGCCTAAATACGATCCAGTGAATGAACGGCAGTGGGGTTGTAAGTTCTCACATCAAGGCAATCGTGAATCACCATCTCGAGCCCTCGGTGGTATTCGCCGCAGCACAAGATTCGTCCAACGGCTTGTTTGCCTTTAGTGACCAGCTATTCACCGCCAAGTTCTTTTTTCGTTATGTCAAAAAGAGCAAGAATGGATCCGCAGCTGTCTCGGCCATTTTATGTCTCCAGTTAGTATGTGTATATCTATAATTGGGACAGTCTGACTAAACAGACTGCAGTGTCAACCTATAGGATTTAGAAATGATTAAATCTGAGCGGAAACTCACGTCAATCGACGAGCCTGCAATTGCGTGCTTTTGCAAAGACGTGATGAAATCAATGTTTGCTTGTTTGAGGGACTGGTCCTTGTGAGATAGTAAGATAGACTGATTGTATGATATACGCATGGAAGAGATGCAGTGCTAAGAGGCGGATGCAGGTCTGTCTATGTAAGTATTGAGATTCAGAGTTGGAAGGAAGGAAGTTAATACCGGCGCGGTCCGCGAACGAACAACCGGGGCCCGTACTACATACAACAGTGTAGCGTACTATAAGTAACCGCCGATCCTCCGGATCAATGATATTGGCCGTCCGGACTGACCAAATTACCGGCACCGAATTTGAATCACTGCTTCTGCTCTCCTTGTGCGACCATGCAAATATTACCGAACAGAACCAGCCTTTTCGATCGACTGAACACGAAGGCAAGGATACCTGAATTTAAACGAACTCTACATAGCGTAGTGTTTGTGCCTTATATATAAAATTTGCTACAGGCCGAGAGATATTATAATGATAAATTTTCTCTTCTTGCCCATCTTCCATGGGGGACAATAACCTTACGACGCCGGTAAGCCAATATTCGTTCCTATTGTTGAAGTGTTGCATGACATAAACTTCTCTCCATGAGTTTTCGATGTCGATGTCAGCTGGAAAGAACTGGATCATCAAACCAACAAGTGAGGACGAGGAAGTGATCAGCTTTACGATCTAGTTAATTACATTCTGTGTTTTTCTTAGCAACGGATGGCATGGAAAAAATGACAAAAATGAATTACGTACCTAACTATAGCATCAATTTCAACAAGGACTCCAAGCGGAATAGCCGCTGCTGCAATCGCCGTCCTGGCCGGCCTGTGTGTGCCGAAGAAGTTGGCGTAGGCGGCGTTCACGATTCCATAATCCTCGATGTTTTTCAAGTACAACTACAAAGAAAT
>JABAJS010007746.1:0-26775 GCA_018221635.1 Tephrocybe sp. 10521TJB
TGTGCGCTAGACAAACAGATTTCTTCGAGCGACCTACTAACAGCTTCCTCTAGGCCCAAACTGAACACACGTACCGCAAGGTTTGTTCATTCTCAACATCTACGTTCATCACTCACCCTCTCTTTCCCCAGATGTACGAAAATGCGATGACCGCCGTTCACAGATCACTCTTCAAAACCAGCATCGAGAGCAATCTTACATATTCGGCCGAGCTCTATCTTGTTGAAGTCCTTCGTCGTGGGCCATGCACGTCTGCATCTTCCTTTTCACTATGCGAGAGTGCACACAGTGATTGGTACACCAAGCACAAGCAGGACTATCTCTCTTGTTTCATAGGCGGCTCTCCCCTGCTCGGCGCTACCACATCGGGTGCCTCCGCACAACAAGTCTCTGTTCCCCCATTGGACGAGGAGCTCACTGAAAACGCGAGGCGGGATTGGAAATCAGGAATAGCATTGATCGAGATTTGTGGATACGTATAAGAGGACGGCAACATATGTATCTTATTTGACTATTTTTGAGTCGCGTGTACTATATTAATGTTTTCTTTGCTCCCAGAGGCCTGGCACCGGAGATCGTGCATTTCAGGCGTCGGGAGGACAGGGAGCATCTCAGAGGGGAACGATGGCTGGTATATGAAGGATGCACGGTAGGTTCTTTTGTACACATCATATACTGATCGATTGACTAATGCTCTTCGATAGCCCCGCGGGTAAGAAGGCGTCATACGACGCGCGCTACATTCTCCAGCACGGTTTCTCCTCAGCGTTCATTTTGCAACGATCTAACTAGACCTCTTTTTCAGGCCAGAAACAATTGAGTCCCTGGTCATCGTCTACCGCCTCACTGTGGACGAGAAGTACCGTGAATACGCTTGGGATATCTTCCAGTCGAGAGGGGGGTGGGGGCTGTGGAGCCTGTGCGCGTACCGGTGCCTGGGAAGGGGGACGCAGGGTTGTTGAAGAGGTTGAGCGGTGCCTCCAACTCCAGCAACGATAACTCGGAATGTGGAGAGGAAGGGGAGGGCGAGAGGATGTACGTATCTGGAAAGACGCGTGCGGTGCTGAGGTTTGGGTGGTTTCACTTCACCTTTTCGCTATCGTTATCCCTCGCTGTCTCGTCGATATCTTGACTCTGTACATACCCACTCCACTCTCTTGTAAGTAAGTACATTTTTTTGGTTCTTGAACAGTTGTATACACCCAATATACATCAAGTGATACCATATGAGGCGTTGTGCGTCGAGACGCGTGTTTGTCCACGTGTTGGACGCAACGTTCTGGGTATGTCACAGTGTAGTACCGATTCCTGATGGAATCTTTTGCTAATGCTTGCTCGGTCCCCAGCCGTGCCTTGCCTTCCACAACATCCGGCGCTTCGCGTTTCTCAGAATAGTCTTTTTGACGATCCAAATTGATACCGGCGAACCATCGATTTAGTGGTTGGCGGATACACCTTTCCACTTTCGAAATCAGTCCAACTGTTATCGTAGTACGCTTTTTGAAACGAGTGCATATAGTATCAATTTCGTAAGTTGCACTTGAATGTTGGAGATTGTAATAACCTTCGTAGGTCCGCGACACCATCCGCAAATCAAGCGGCGTGGCGTTAAAGCCGCCCCAGATATTTTCCCTGTTCGTTATCGATTAATATTGCAGCATATATTGTATTCCATAGTATATGAATATATCAGTTTCGAGCTCACTGTCCATTCTCATTTTATCATCGTGCAAGAAAGCCATCGAAGGCTACCTGTTTAGACTAGTATATGATTCACCAAATAATCATTCAGTGAATGTCATGAGAAATAATTAATATACAATGAGTTGGCTTAATTTGACACCACTTGCACGGTGCTCATCTAAACCTCATGAACGCGATGAGGGTAATACATATATATTACCCTTCATGATATATAATCTTAAGTTATTGGCTTACATTTAGGATTCGGGTTTTTCCCGATGCAGGAAAAATATTCGTTGTTTAAGATGAATTTTCTCCTCGTGTGTTTGATAGTTGCTAAGTTAAAAAATTCGCGTGGAGTTGCAAAGGTGTCGACAGTGGATGTGCTATGGGCGTGTGTAGAACGTAGAAGTGGTAGAGAGCGCAACGCGTCAACGGGGTGCGCGCACCTTGTGGCTCGCTGGTTGGGGGGGCACGATTTTCGGCGTAATCCTTTTCCTTATCAATAGGAAACCGGCTATCAAGTCAAAGTGGTGGTGACTCATCGAAATGGAGTTCACGTATCAGAATGAAACCCCTAGTAAATCACATTAGGACAAGCGTGCATTGCGCATGCTTGGAAATCACACGTTGATCTTCGGACAGATTCCAACACCTTTGTTCAACATTCTTCTCTAGAAGATTGGCAGGATAATAAAGCTGGCATTTATCCCTGCCTGCTTGATATCCAGCCTACATGTTTTGAAACACTTCGTTCAGGTTGCAAACACGTGTTGGGGTGCTAAAACGATACCGCAAGTCGCGTTAAATTTCAACTGATTTAGACAGGCGTCAATCTCGGATTTTGCTGCAACCGTCCCGACAATTAAATATGTGCATTGGGAGGAATATATAGAGTCTGGCTTTCAGGGTCCTCCTGCCTGTAGGACCTGTCATCACATGCGGCCATGCTTCTGCCTGCAGGCTGCTACGCTCTTGTCAGATCACAGCCCACCATGCTCGATATAAACATCACGCTCTTGTGCTTGTTTTGAAATTCCCATCCTTACGTCCCACCTACCATCCTCCGTGTAATGCTGCAGCCAAAGGAAACCTATACTCGTCGCGCATCAGAGCTCAAGTTCGGCTACCCCCTCTTCTCGCCCTGCGCTGTGGAGCTTGGCGATGTCGGCTTTATAAGACGGAGCGATGGGTCTTTCCAGCTTCTGTATAACATCGCTCACCCTGATACCGACATCCCGGGGCATCCTCCTCCCGTAACACTCAACAGGTGCAAGCCCGACCTGACCGAATGGCAAGCGGTACATGTATGCTCTTGCTTTCCGTTTATCGATGAAGACTTTTCCATATTCATTCTGCTTGTAGATGCATGGGCAATCAAAGAGAAAGGTCGAAGTGTACGTACCCGCCGGACTCCCTTTCAATTTTTCGTGGACGACAAGTACGATTTTTTTTTTTTTTTTTGGTGATCTAGGTCCATCCAGCCCCCCACTGCCGAAGGCAATGCAAAATTTGACTTCAGCAAGGTGGAGGGAGGCGACGTTATCCTGGTACCTGGAGAAACTGTTAGAAGCGATAACCTTAGGGGGGAAGGCGAACTGAAGAAATATTTTGAGCAACATTTCAAGTGGATGGCGGAAACCTATTGTTTCAAGTTATTTGATTTCAACTCAATTAATTTCTGTTTGCTCATCGAGATTCTCCAGGGAGGACATTTTACCAGACGAGATCGTATTAGTCCATGGCACCACAAAAACCAATCGATGGGCAATGGCAGTCAACATTCAGCAACAGGCCACGGCCAAACTGACCTTTAATGTTCGCGGTTCAGGCGCGAGTGCGTGGGGTGAATGATCTGGGAGTGTTGGCTTCCAAAAGTATGGTCCTCAGGGAGGTAAGTAACTGATTACAATGTGCACTCCACTATCGCTTATCTGATTTGCCCGACATATTCGACGTTGGTCTCAGCCACTCGCGATGATGGTGAGGGATTATATATCGATATTTAAATTGTAACACTAATTCACCCTTCGCAGAGCCGAAAGACACGGTTTTTATTCATCGCATTAAACCGCGAGGGATTCGGGGTAAAATTGAAACCAGCAACGAGCCTGATTGGCTAAAACGCCTTTTTCAGAAGAAAAAATAGGATTCACATCGGAATCTTGAGATTGGTATCAGTCATGCTTTTGGTTGGTTCCCGACGTAGTTTTTTGTTAGCTATTTGTTGTAACGAGAAGATTAGTATTGTTGCATAACGTCGTTTATAATCTATCAGTATGCTGTAGCAAGGATCAGTGGATGATTGATCATTCAACTCCGGAGTCGTGATGCCTCATTTAGTGCTTTTGAGTGCAAGTTGACGATGAGGATGGTACCGTAATAAAGAGACATAGGGAAAATAAAGGAAACATGTAAGTAAGAAGAAATACATGAGTAAGTATGACGATGACGATCAAGTAACACAGGTAAAGCCCTTCAACGATATCTTGGCCTTCCATGGTGTCAAGACGGGCGTAGAAGCTTCAGTTCGCATTACTTCAGGTGCCACAGCTGCTGGTAAAGGCTCTTCAGCCATAGTGGAGATGGCGTTGGGTTCGGCGTCGAATGCTGGAGGAAATGTTTCAATTGTCCTTGGGTCAAGTCTGGGATGAGGCTGAGGCACAGCGACCGGGAAATAACGTGCTTCTACAGTTGCTTTTGCTTTCCGTTCGATTACGAGGTGGGGTGGAAGGCGATGGTAAGGATGTGGAGGCAAAGTCGATGCAGGAGCGGAAGTTGGTGGCTGTAGGTCCAAGCGGAGCTCCAAGCAGTGATCGTTAGAGCTCGTGCACAGCGAGAGATGCAGTGTCGCCAACGGGGTAGGCGACAGTCGCGCTTTGGAGTCTGCATCATCCTCCTTGTGAGATTCCTCGACTTCCGCAGCAGCGGCAACGCAGGAAAAGAGTTCATGACGATTGGAGACTCGCAGTGACCGATTCTTGTTGTCCTCGACGTCCTCGTATTACACTTGATTGGATCGCCGAGACTGCAAATCTAGCACCAGATCCATTGAATTGAGATCTCCATGGCGCGGGGTGGGGCTGCCGCACAAGGGATCGGAGCAATGCTGGCAATGAGGCCGGGTTGGAATCTACCTGTATGGTTGTGTGTCCAATGAGGGCATGAGAGACGCTTCGTCGTCTGAGTAGATCAGATACGGAGTTGCGGGCGAGGGCGGGTGGAAATTAAAGGGAAGATAAAGCTGAGGCGGGTGAAGGGATCGGGGTCGCTGCATGAGGAGGGCGAGGACAGATTGTGCTGCAGATGCTATCGGCTGAGTTCTCCATCCGGACGAGGGAGCAGCACGTGTGTGTCACATGCACTGAGGCTGGGGAGCACGAGCGTGTTTTCGTTATCCCGGCAGAGCAGGGAGGACGGCGGTTGGCCTGCATCTGCTGCGGACGAAGTTATGCGTGTACGGGGTCCAATAAGATGGGCATGCCCAAGTGTGGGCAACCATTCGGGGATCGGCGAGGTAGACTGCAGATAGGGTAAAATGAGGTGTTCAAAGGGGATGGACTAGATAGCGGTGGATGGGATCGTAGTTGAGTGTATCCACGTGATTAGCCAAATCTTACAACTGGGCCGGCCAAGGCAGCGGGCCCGTGCGCCTGCGTTTCACCTGGAACCCCAACCAGCATGTGCGCCATGCTCTGTCGCGATCCGAAGACTGTACAGGCTAAGCTCCGATCTTGAGGCATAAGTCTCAGGCAGGGAATGTGGCAACCAATATTCGATGCAATTTCACATAGACGAGGCGAACGAAAATTTAAAAGTACAGCATTGATCGCAACCCGCCAAATCTGCCAGGCGAGTGCGCATTTGTCAAAAGTTCAGAAGTGTTTACTCGTGCCTCCACCCGCTCATTTCTGTAGATCCAACCCCTGGAATTCCTTGCTAAGCAGAGCGAAAGGGTTGTCGACTTGACGACGCAGCATCTTCGTAGGAATTGAGGTCGCAATTTCATCAAGTGGACGTTGATCGACCGGCTGATTGCGCAAAAGTTGTAATCGCTCCACAACTTTACCAGCAGATGGCCGCTTCGTTGGGTCTTGGGCCCAGCAATCTCGAATAATATCTTCCATCTGGGGGTTCAAACCGCGACGCTGGCTTAAGTTGTCTTTGGGGAGGGTTGGCCTACCCCCCTCTCGCAGTAGGGGTACGAGGTCATAAATTTCAACATCCGCAAATGGAAGTTGGCCTGAAAACATCTAGATGGTATTAAGCAACATTAGACAGAATTCCCGGAGTGTGAGCAATGGTAACTTGCTTCATAACAGACCAACGCAAAAGCGTAGATATCAGTGGCGTAGGTATGTTGCCGTTTAACTCCTGCCTGCGGGAAAAGTTCAGGAGCAATCCAGCTCCGGGTTCCCATGATTGCGCTTCCAGTTAAAGTTGTTGCCGATCCGGCTTCAGTTGCGGTGGCGAGGCCAAAATCGGCGATATATGCTCTCATCGACGGAGAGATCAGAATGTTGGACTGCATAGAAAGGAAAGATGTTTGGTAAAGATCATGTAGGCGTTATTAGCACGAGATTAACGCACCCCTTTTAGATCCCTGTGGATGATTTTCTCGCCATGGAGATATTCAATGCCATGTGCGATATCAAGCGCCTAGATGAGACAACTGTAATGAATGTAATACCAAATTGTGGAAACGTCTTACCAGAGAAACACAATCTGTCGTATCCGTGTCAGGATCCGCATGATTCCGACGCTCCAAGAACTCTACTACGTTCCCGTTGTCCATCCATGGACACACAAGGCAAAATCTGGTATCCACGATGGTGTTCAGAAGGTGAACGCCGTAGAAGGGCAGAACATTAGGATGGGATAGCCGTCGCCATAGGACAAGTTCGGACAAGAAATCCTTAGCGCGATTGTCGAATGATGTCCAAGAAGCCAAATCGGTCACGCCGGATGGAAGAGGAAGCCTGAAAGCCTTGATTGCAACCTCCTCACCCAAGCAGGTTCCTTTGTAAATATCTCCAAATCCCCCGGCTGCCAGCCGACCATGTTGGGGTTCGATATCGGTGAGAGTTATGGAGTCTGGATAGAGCTCGGATTTAATCAACATCTGGGTAAGCGCTGCGCTGAATAAGAACTTGTTTTCTTGATCCATAGGAAAGTGCAAACGCTACATTTGTATACTCATCTGAATAGAACAGGAAGAAGAAAACTCGTAAACATACCGCATGGAGTAGATTGAGAAGGGCCTGTGCTCCGATACCCTTGGTTTCAATCACATCTTCGCGCGTATTCTCATCGACGAAGAGGGCCTCGAGCTGTGCTGACAAGGCAATCGAATCAAGGACAAGCAACTTTTGTAGAAAGTCGTCAAATCGCTTTTCGCGATGTGCCTGAAAATACAGATAAGACCAGAGACGACATGAGATGGAAAAGACAGACATGCGAGGCTGCTTGAAATAGAGCCAATAACTCTTTTTTGATCGTTGCCTGGTTACGGATTAGGTTGACCATGTCCTGTTCTTGCCACTTCTTCAACGTTTGCGTTAATCTCCCCGACAAGCTGTTGATAACAGCTAAGGACGCGAAAGAGAAACAAAGGGAAAGAAATCTACGTTTTATCCCTGGAGGCAAAGATGATGTGGGCAAAGACATATACGATTAGCCGCTGGAGAACGATGCGTGAAACTACAAATTTCGAGAATTTGAGAGCACCTCAGCGTACCTGATATATCATAGTTTCGGGGAATGTCATTCCATCAATATCGACTCCCTGGGCTAAGTCAACGAGGGCATCAAAGATGGAGCGAAGACGTTTTGTATTTGCATCGAGCCATTTCAAGGGATGTATCCATGGAGATATCTCGGTCTCAAAAGTCGTTAGTGCAGAAGGTGCAGATAGCTGTAAATTTGGTAACGTAACGCGGTGAAACAAGTCGGTCTAGAAACACATGGCCAGAAGGAACAAGGTGACGATGACAGTTTTCGGAAGAGACGAAACATAACGCACATACTGTGTACGGATGAACCAAAAAAGAGGATGAGCAGAAGAAGGTGAAGGTGTTGAATGAGATGACGTACTCTCTAAGTGGACGAAAGATGGGAGAACATCAGCAGGCGGGTCCACGCTAATGGGTTGAGATAAATGGGGGAAGTGGCGCACGTTCTGTGCATGAAACCACGCATCATCAATGGAGCTTTCTGCATATATCCGACAGAGTTACATACATCCTGTGGAGAGAAACATGAGAAGACGATATCAGCACACTATTCATCTATCCCGTAGGGTAACACACAATCTGTGGGCAAAAAAGGGGGAGATACCATGAGCACATAATTCTACATGGATCCAATGAGATCACGTACGTCCTGTGAGTGAAAAACAAGGAGATATCATGAGGACACCAGTCTGCTTGGACCCAATGAGATCACGTACTTGCTGTGGGGGAAAAACGGGGAGATACGATGAGGACACCATTCTGCATGAATCCAACAAGATCACATACTTCCTGTGGGCGAAAAACGGGGAGATACGATGAGCACACTGTTCTGCATGGATCTAACGAAATCACATACTCGCTGTGGGCGAAAAACGGGGAGATACCGTGAGCACACCATCCTGCATGGATCCAATGAGATCACGTACTTGCTGTGGGCGAAAAATGGGGAGATATGATAAGCACGCCATTCTGCATGGACCCAACGGGATCACGTACTTGCTATGAGTGAAAAAATGGGGAGATATGATAAGCACACCATTCTGCATGGATCCAACGAGATCACGTACTTTCTGTGTACAAAAAACGGGGAGATACGATGAGCACACCATTCTGCATGGATCCAACGAGATCACGTACTTGCTGTGGGCGAAAAATGGGGAGATACAATGAGCACACCATTTTGCATGGATCCAATGATATCACGTACTTTCTGTGGGTGAAAAATTGGGAGATATGATGAGCCTACCATTCTGCATGGATCCAACAAGATCACATACTGCCTGTGGGCGAAAAATGGGGAGATACTATGAGCACACATTTCCGCATTGGTACGAAACATCACATACTCTCTGTGGTCAAAAAAACGGGAGACACCATCAGTATATCCTGCTGCCTCTATCTGATGAGGTAATGTACAATCTGGAGGAGAAAACACGAGGAGACACCATCATCAGCACATCTCCCCTGCATCTATACGACGAAACCACATACCCTCTGTGGCCAAAAACAAATGGAGACACCGTGAGCACATCTTTTTGCACCTATCTCAGGACATTACATACATACTGTGTGGAAAAATATGAGATACAATAAGTATCCGTTTTACAAATAGATCACATACGTTCTGTGGCAAAAACACAAGGCAACAGGATGAGCACACCATTCTGCACTCATTCGATGAGATGGCATACTCTCTATGGGAAAAAAAAAAAAACACGAGCCACTGTTAGCACACCTTTGTGAGTCCATTCAACAAAATCACAGACTTTCTGTGGGAACAAACACGGGTGGACATGATATGAACAGGATTCTGCATCCATCAAGTGATATTACATACTCCCTTTCAGCGAAAATGAAAGCACCAGGAGAACCATCAGTACACCACTCTGCATCTACCTGACAAGATCACATACCGACTGGGCGAAAACATAAAAAATGACCATAAGAAAACCTTTTTGTATTTATTGAACAAGACAACATACCGTCTGAGGGCAAACATATGGGGAGCCACCATTAACACACTGAACTCTATCTAACTGAAAAAATAATATACCCACTGTGGATGAAATCATGGGCAAACATGGTCAGAAAACATTCTTAAATGTATACCAAGAAATGACCTACTTCCTTTGGGAAAAGATACAGGGACATAGCGTCAGCTTATCATTCTGCATCCATCATATAAAGTCACATACAATCTGTTGGTGAAAACACAAAGACACCATAAGCACAAATTCTGTATTTCTCTGACGACATTACGTACCGTCTTGTTGCCAAAACATGATGAAACACCATTAGCACACCACTTGACCTCTGTCCGACGCTGTTACGTACGAACTATGAGCGACAATACCAACAGATATTATCAGCAATCCTTTCTAAATGTATACCAAGACAAGATGTACTTCCTTTGGGAAAAAACATGAGCAGACTTCATGCGTAAGCTATCAAAAGAGATCACAGACTGGCACATTCTGAGGATAAAAAGACGAGACATCATGAGCACACCTTTCCGAATCTGTCTGTTGAGATCACATACTGGCTGTGGGTGGAAACATAGGCGACACTGTGAGCACACGATTGTCTTTCTGCATATCTCCCATGAGATGGCGTACAATATGAGACTACACAAGGAGGAGACACTATAAGCTCAACCGTCTGCATGTATTTGAGGAGACCACACACTGCCTGTGGGAGAAAACACAAGGAGATACAATGAGCACACCGTTCTGCATCTATCTGATGAGACCACATACAATCTATCAGCGAAAACACAAGGAGACATGATCAGTACATATTTCTGTATGTATGAAACGAAATCACACACAATCTAGTATTAGGAAGACAAGGAGACACTATGAGTGCACCATTATGAATCCATCTGACGAGAGCACATACTGGCTGTGGCGAGAGCATGAGGAGACGCCATCAGAATGATTTCTCAATGCATCCGATGAGTTGCTGATGAGATCCCATACCATCTTCGAGTTTATCAACACTTTTTTTAAAATGTATCACAAGAGATCACGCACTTCCTGAGGGCGAAAACAAGAACCAGGTGAGAAAGTGATCCTGCTTTATCCTAAGAGATAACGTACTTTCTATGGGCAGAAACACGAGGCACCATTAGCAAACAGTCCGCGACACCATGAGTACACTTGTCTGCATCTATACGATGGAACTGCGTACGCTCTGTGAGTAAAAACAAAAGGAGACACCATCAACACACAATTCTGCATCTATCCCATGAGATCACCTACCAGCTGGCGCCGATGGCATGGGGACACCATGAGAAATTCATTTTGCATCTATCCAACAAAACACATACCAACTGTGGGCAAAAGCACAAGACAACATCAGCGCACCATTCTGCATCCATCCGAGCACACAACGTACTTTCTGTGCGCGAAAACATGGGGAGATCTGATGAACACACAATTCTGCACCTGTAAGACCAGACGACATACTGCCTGTAGAAGAAAACGCAGGGGGACAACGTTACCATACCAGTGTGGACTCATATGATGAGATGACGTACAATCTGTGTGTAAAAGCAGAAGCAGAGAGGATGAAGATACCATTCTGCATGTGTCAAATAGCATGGCTTACGATCTGTGGGTGAGAGAACGAGGAAAGACTATGAACACATGATTCTGGATCTATGTGAGGAGATCACATACGGTCTACAAGCAAAAACCGTATCGGCACACGATTGTGGATCTATCCAACAGCAGACGTACTGCCTGTAGGCGAAGACACAAATAGACAACATCAAGACACCAGTCCAGATGCATACGACAGAATTACTTACAATCTGTGACAAAAAACAAGAGGAGACACAATCAGCATGCCCCTCTGAACGTATCCAATGGGCTTAAGTACTTCCTACGAGCACAAACACGAGACACGATAAACACAGTATTCTGCATGCAACTGAGGAAATGCCCTACTCTCTGTGGGCAAAACACGGGAAGACAGCATGAGTATACTATTTTGGATCAATCTGAAGAGGTCATGCACTTCCTATGGGCGAGGGCACAAGGAGACAGCATGAGTAAACTATTTGGATCCATCGGAGGAGTCACTCACTTTCTGTAAGCAAAGGCACAAAGAGAGAGCATGAGCACACCATTCTACATGGATCCAAGGAAATTACGGACTGCCTGTAGGCGAAAAACGGGGAGATACAATCAGCACAACATTGTGCATGGATTCAAGAAGATCACGTACTTTCTGTGGGCGAAAAACGGGAAGATAGGATGAGCAAAGCATTGTGCATGGATCCAACAAGATCACATACTTCCTGTGAGCGAAAAAGAGGAGATACCATGAGCACACCATTCTGCATGGATCATACAAGATCACATACTGTCTGTGGGAAAGAATGGGGAGATGCGATGAGCAGCCCATTCTGCATGAATCCAACAAGATCACATACTGCCTGTGGGCAAAAAACAGGGAAATACAATGAGGACAGGATTCTGCATGGATCCAACCAGATCACGTACATCCTGTGAGCGAAAAACGAGGAGATACGATGAGCACACCATTCTGCATGGATCAAACGAGATCACGTACCCACTGCGAAACACCGGGGGGATACGATGAGCACATTGTTCTGCATGGGTCCAACGAGATGACGTGCCAACTGTGGGCAAAGAACAGGAGATACGATGAGCACACCATTCTGCATGGATCCAACAAGATCACGTACTATCTGGGTGTGAAGAAGGGGGAGATACGATGAGCACACCATTCTGTATGGATCAAATGAGATCACGTACTTGCTGTGGGCAAAAAATGGGGAGATGCGATGAGCACACCATTATGCATGGATACGACGAAGTCACGTACGAACTGTGGGCGAAAAACGAGGAGATAGGATAAGGACACCATTCTGCATGGATCTAACCAGATCACGTACTTTCTGTGGGCAAAAAGGGGGAGATACGATGAAGACACCATTCTGCATGAATCCAACAAGATCACATACTTTCTGTGGGCAAAAAACGGAGAGATACGATGAGGACACCATTCTGCATGGATCCAACCAGATCACGTACTCTCTGTGGGAAAAAAATGGGGAGATATGATGAGCACACCATTAAGCATGGATCCAAAGAGATCGCGTACCAACTGTGGGCGAAAAACGGGGAGATACGATGAGCATCCCATTTGGATCCGATGAGATCACGTACAGGCTGTGGATGAAAAACGGGGAGATACGATAAGCAGACCATTCTGCACGGATCCAACGAGATCACGTACTTCCTGTGGGTGAAAAACGGGGAGATACGATGAGGACACCATTCTGCATGGATCCAACAAGATCACGTACCCACTGCGAAACAACGGGGTGATACGATGAGGGCGCCATTCTGCATGGATCCAACAAGATCACGTACTTCCTGCGGGCAAAAAAGGGTGAGATACAATGAGTATACCATTCCGCATGGATCCAACAATATCACGTACTTGCTGTGGGTGAAAAACGGGAAGATAGGATGAGCAAAGCATTCTACATGCATCTAACAGGATCACGTACTTCCTGTGGGCAAAAAAGAGGAGATACCATGAGCACACCATGATGCATGCATCTAACGATATCACGTACCCACTGCAAAACCATGGGGAGATAGGGTGAGGACACAATTTTGCATGCATCCAACGAGATCACGTACGGGCTGTGAGCAAAAAACAGGGAGATACAATGAGTACACCATTCTGCATGCATCCAACGAGATCACGTGCCGGCTGTGGGTGAAAAACAGGGAGATAGGATGAGCACATCATTCTGCATGGGTCCAACGAGATCACATACTTTCTGTGGGTGAAAAACGAGGAGATACGATGAGCATCCCATTCTGCACGGATCAAACAAGATCACATACTGCCTGTGGGCGAGAATGGGGAGATACGATGAGCACACCAGTCTGCATGGATGCAACAAGATCACGTACACCCTGTGGGCGAACAACGGGGAAATATGATGAGGACACCATTCTGCATGGATCCAACGAGATCACGTACCCACTGCGAAACAATGGGGAGATAGGGTGAGGACACCATTCTGCATTAATCCAACGAGATCACGTACTTGCTGTAGGCGAAAAATGGGGAGATACGATGAGCATCCCATTCTGCATGGATCCAACAAGATCACATACTGCCTGTGGGCGAGAATGGGGAGATAGGATGAGCACACCATTCTACATGGATCCAACAAAATCACGTACTGACTGTGGGCGAGAAACGGGGAGATACGATAAGGACACCATTCTGCATGATCCAACGAGATCACGTACTCGCTATGGGAGAAAAACGGAGAGATATGATGAGCACACCATTCTGCATGGATCCAACGAGATCACATACTCGCTGTAGGAGAAAAACGGAGAGATACGATGAGGACACTATTCTGCATCCATCCAACCAGATCACGTACGTTCTGTGGGTGAAAAAACGGGGAGATGTGATGAGGACACCATTCTGCATCCATCCAACCAGATCACGTACCCTCTGTGGGCGAACAATGGGGAGATGTGATGAGGACACCATTCTGCATGGATGCAACGAGATCACGTACTACCTGTGTGCAAAACAGGGGGAATATACGATGAGGACACCATTCTGCATGGATCCAACGAGATCACGTACCCACTGCAGGCGAAAAACAGGGAGATACGATGAGGACACCATTCTGCATGGATCCAACACGATCACGTACTCCCTGTTAGCGAAAGATGAAGACACGATGAGAACACCATTTTGTAAGGATCCCACTAGATCACGTACTTCCTGCAGGCGAAAAGCGGGGAGATATAATGAGCACACCATTCTGCATAGATCCAACGAGATGACATGCCAACTGTGAGCCAAAAAGATGATGAGCACACCACCATTCTGCATGGATGGAACAAGATTACGTACTAACTGTGGGCGAAAAATGATGAGATACGATGAGCACATTGTTCTGCATAGATCCAACAAGATCACGCACTCGCTGTGGGCGAAAAACGGGGAGATACAATGAGCACACTGTTCTGCATGGATCCAACGCGATCACATACTCGCTGTTGGCGAAAAACGATGAGCACACCATTCTGCATGGATCCAACGAGATTACATACTGTCTGTGGGCGAACAAACGAGGAGATAGAATGAGCATCCCATTCTGCATGCATCGGATGAGATCACGTACAGGCTGTGGGTCAAAAACGAGGAGATACGATGATCACACCATTCTGCCTTGATCCAACGAGATCACATACGAACTGTGGGCGGAAACGAGGAGGGGCGATGAGCACACCATTCTGCATGGATCCAACGACATCACATACTCGCTGTGGGGGAAAAATGATGAGTACACCATTCTGCATGGATCCAACGAGATTACCTACCAGCTGTGGGCGAAAAACAGGAAGACGCGATTAGCACACCATTGTGCATGGATCCAACAAGATCACTTACGAACTGTGGGAAAAATGGGGAGATACGATGAGGATACCATTCTGCATGGATCCAACGAGATCACGTACTCGCTGCGGGTGAAAAACGGGGAGATACGATGAAGACACCGTTCTACATGGATCCAGCGAGATCACGTACTTCCTGTGAGCGAAAAATGGGAAGATAGGATGAGTAAAGCATTCTGCATGGATCCAACAAGATCACGTACACCCTGTGGGCGAACAACGAGGAGATATGATGAGCACACCATTGTGCACGGATACAACGACATCACATACTTGCTGTGGGGAAAGACGAGGAGATACAGTGAGCTCACCATTCTGCATGGATCCAGCGAGATCACGTACTCGCTGTGGGAGAAAAATGGGGATATACGATGAGAACAGCGTTCTACATGCATCCAACGAGATCACATACTCGCTGTGAGCAAAAAACGATGAGCAAACCATTCTGCATGCATCCAACGAGATCACGTACTGGCTGTGGGCGAACAACGGGGAGATACGATGAGCACACCGTTCTGCATGCATCCAACGAGATCACATACTCGCTGTGGGGGAAAAACGTGGAGATACGATGAGCATCCCATTCTGCATGGATATGATGAGATCACGTACAGGCTGTGGATGAAAAACAGGAAGCTATAATGAGCACACCATTCTGCATGGATCCAACGAGATCACGTACGTCCTGTGGGCAAAAAAGGGGAGATATAATGAGCAGACCATTCTGCATGGATCCAACGAAAACACGTACCCACTGCGAAAAAAGTGGAGATACAATGAGGACACGATTCTGCATGGATCCAACAAGATCACGTACTTCCTGTGGGCGACAAAGAGGGAGATACGATGAGGACACCATTTGGCATGGATCCAACAAGATCACGTACTTTCTGTGGGGGAAAAACAATGAGATACAATGAGCATACCATTCTGCATGGATTCAACGAGATCACGTACTGCCTGTGGGCGAAAACGGGGAGATACGATGAGCACACCAATCTGCATGGATCCAACGAGATCACGTACCCACTGCAAAACACCGGGCAGATACGATAACTACACTATTCTGCCTGGATCCAACGAGATCACGTACATACTGTGGGGGAAACACATGGAGATACAATAAGGACACCATTCTGCATGGATCCAACGAGATCACGTACCGACTGCGAAACAATGGTGAGATACGATGAGCACACCGTTCTGCATGGATCCAACGAGATCACGTACGATCTGTGGGGTAAAAACGAGGAGACACGATGAGGACACCATTCTGCATGGATCAAACAGGATCACGTACTTCCTGTGGGCGACCAACGTGAAGATACAATGAGGATACCATCCTCCATGGATCCAACGAGATCACATACTCGCTGTTGGCGAAAAACGGGAAGATATCATGAACATACCATTCTGGATGGATCCAACGAGATCACATACCCACTGCGAAACAACAGGGAGATGAGATAAGTACATTGTTCTGCATGGATCCCACGAGATCACGTACGAGCTGTGGGTGAAAAACGAGGAGATACGATGAGCATACCATTATGCATGGATCCAACGAGATCATGTACTTGCTGTGGGTAAAAAACGCAGAGATACAATGAGTACACCATTCTGCATGGATTCAACGAGATCACGTACTTCCTGTGGGCAGAAAACGGGGAGATACGATGAGCATACCATTCTGCATGGATCCAACGAGATCGCGTACTTCCTGTGAGCGACAAACGGGGGGGGTACGATGAGGACACGACTCTG
Source organism: Tephrocybe sp. 10521TJB (assembly GCA_018221635.1). Taxonomy (NCBI): domain Eukaryota; kingdom Fungi; phylum Basidiomycota; class Agaricomycetes; order Agaricales; family Lyophyllaceae; genus Tephrocybe; species Tephrocybe sp. 10521TJB. The sequence goes on from JABAJS010007746.1 coordinate 16,655, forward strand.
CATGGATCCAACAAGATCACGTACTCGCTGTGGGCGACAAATATGGAGATACAATGAGGACACCATTCTTCATGCATCCAACGAGATCACGTACATCCTGTGGGTGAAAAACGGGGAGATACAATGAGTACACCATTCTCCGTGGATCCAACGAGATCACGTACATTCTGTGGGGGAAAAACGAGGAGATACAATGAGCATACCATTCTGCATGGATCCAACGAGATCACATACTTCCTGCAGGCGAAGGACGGGGGGATGCGATGAGCACACCCTTAAGCATGGATCCAACGAGATCACGTACTTTCTGTGGGCGAAAAACGAGGAGATACGATGAGAAAAACATTATGCATGGATCTACCAACATAACGTACTTTCTGCGGGCGAAAAATGCGGAGATACAATGAGCACACCATTGTGCATAGATCAAAGGAGATCACGTACTTTCTGTGGGCGAAAAACGGGAAGATAGGATGAGCAAAGCATTGTGCATGGATCCAACAAGATCACATACTTCCTGTGAGCGAAAAAGAGGAGATACCATGAGCACACCATTCTGCATGGATCATACAAGATCACATACTGTCTGTGGGAAAGAATGGGGAGATGCGATGAGCAGCCCATTCTGCATGAATCCAACAAGATCACATACTGCCTGTGGGCAAAAAACAGGGAAATACAATGAGGACAGGATTCTGCATGGATCCAACCAGATCACGTACATCCTGTGAGCGAAAAACGAGGAGATACGATGAGCACACCATTCTGCATGGATCAAACGAGATCACGTACCCACTGCGAAACACCGGGGGGATACGATGAGCACATTGTTCTGCATGGGTCCAACGAGATGACGTGCCAACTGTGGGCAAAGAACAGGAGATACGATGAGCACACCATTCTGCATGGATCCAACAAGATCACGTACTATCTGGGTGTGAAGAAGGGGGAGATACGATGAGCACACCATTCTGTATGGATCAAATGAGATCACGTACTTGCTGTGGGCAAAAAATGGGGAGATGCGATGAGCACACCATTATGCATGGATACGACGAAGTCACGTACGAACTGTGGGCGAAAAACGAGGAGATAGGATAAGGACACCATTCTGCATGGATCTAACCAGATCACGTACTTTCTGTGGGCAAAAAGGGGGAGATACGATGAAGACACCATTCTGCATGAATCCAACAAGATCACATACTTTCTGTGGGCAAAAAACGGAGAGATACGATGAGGACACCATTCTGCATGGATCCAACCAGATCACGTACTCTCTGTGGGAAAAAAATGGGGAGATATGATGAGCACACCATTAAGCATGGATCCAAAGAGATCGCGTACCAACTGTGGGCGAAAAACGGGGAGATACGATGAGCATCCCATTTGGATCCGATGAGATCACGTACAGGCTGTGGATGAAAAACGGGGAGATACGATAAGCAGACCATTCTGCACGGATCCAACGAGATCACGTACTTCCTGTGGGTGAAAAACGGGGAGATACGATGAGGACACCATTCTGCATGGATCCAACAAGATCACGTACCCACTGCGAAACAACGGGGTGATACGATGAGGGCGCCATTCTGCATGGATCCAACAAGATCACGTACTTCCTGCGGGCAAAAAAGGGTGAGATACAATGAGTATACCATTCCGCATGGATCCAACAATATCACGTACTTGCTGTGGGTGAAAAACGGGAAGATAGGATGAGCAAAGCATTCTACATGCATCTAACAGGATCACGTACTTCCTGTGGGCAAAAAAGAGGAGATACCATGAGCACACCATGATGCATGCATCTAACGATATCACGTACCCACTGCAAAACCATGGGGAGATAGGGTGAGGACACAATTTTGCATGCATCCAACGAGATCACGTACGGGCTGTGAGCAAAAAACAGGGAGATACAATGAGTACACCATTCTGCATGCATCCAACGAGATCACGTGCCGGCTGTGGGTGAAAAACAGGGAGATAGGATGAGCACATCATTCTGCATGGGTCCAACGAGATCACATACTTTCTGTGGGTGAAAAACGAGGAGATACGATGAGCATCCCATTCTGCACGGATCAAACAAGATCACATACTGCCTGTGGGCGAGAATGGGGAGATACGATGAGCACACCAGTCTGCATGGATGCAACAAGATCACGTACACCCTGTGGGCGAACAACGGGGAAATATGATGAGGACACCATTCTGCATGGATCCAACGAGATCACGTACCCACTGCGAAACAATGGGGAGATAGGGTGAGGACACCATTCTGCATTAATCCAACGAGATCACGTACTTGCTGTAGGCGAAAAATGGGGAGATACGATGAGCATCCCATTCTGCATGGATCCAACAAGATCACATACTGCCTGTGGGCGAGAATGGGGAGATAGGATGAGCACACCATTCTACATGGATCCAACAAAATCACGTACTGACTGTGGGCGAGAAACGGGGAGATACGATAAGGACACCATTCTGCATGATCCAACGAGATCACGTACTCGCTATGGGAGAAAAACGGAGAGATATGATGAGCACACCATTCTGCATGGATCCAACGAGATCACATACTCGCTGTAGGAGAAAAACGGAGAGATACGATGAGGACACTATTCTGCATCCATCCAACCAGATCACGTACGTTCTGTGGGTGAAAAAACGGGGAGATGTGATGAGGACACCATTCTGCATCCATCCAACCAGATCACGTACCCTCTGTGGGCGAACAATGGGGAGATGTGATGAGGACACCATTCTGCATGGATGCAACGAGATCACGTACTACCTGTGTGCAAAACAGGGGGAATATACGATGAGGACACCATTCTGCATGGATCCAACGAGATCACGTACCCACTGCAGGCGAAAAACAGGGAGATACGATGAGGACACCATTCTGCATGGATCCAACACGATCACGTACTCCCTGTTAGCGAAAGATGAAGACACGATGAGAACACCATTTTGTAAGGATCCCACTAGATCACGTACTTCCTGCAGGCGAAAAGCGGGGAGATATAATGAGCACACCATTCTGCATAGATCCAACGAGATGACATGCCAACTGTGAGCCAAAAAGATGATGAGCACACCACCATTCTGCATGGATGGAACAAGATTACGTACTAACTGTGGGCGAAAAATGATGAGATACGATGAGCACATTGTTCTGCATAGATCCAACAAGATCACGCACTCGCTGTGGGCGAAAAACGGGGAGATACAATGAGCACACTGTTCTGCATGGATCCAACGCGATCACATACTCGCTGTTGGCGAAAAACGATGAGCACACCATTCTGCATGGATCCAACGAGATTACATACTGTCTGTGGGCGAACAAACGAGGAGATAGAATGAGCATCCCATTCTGCATGCATCGGATGAGATCACGTACAGGCTGTGGGTCAAAAACGAGGAGATACGATGATCACACCATTCTGCCTTGATCCAACGAGATCACATACGAACTGTGGGCGGAAACGAGGAGGGGCGATGAGCACACCATTCTGCATGGATCCAACGACATCACATACTCGCTGTGGGGGAAAAATGATGAGTACACCATTCTGCATGGATCCAACGAGATTACCTACCAGCTGTGGGCGAAAAACAGGAAGACGCGATTAGCACACCATTGTGCATGGATCCAACAAGATCACTTACGAACTGTGGGAAAAATGGGGAGATACGATGAGGATACCATTCTGCATGGATCCAACGAGATCACGTACTCGCTGCGGGTGAAAAACGGGGAGATACGATGAAGACACCGTTCTACATGGATCCAGCGAGATCACGTACTTCCTGTGAGCGAAAAATGGGAAGATAGGATGAGTAAAGCATTCTGCATGGATCCAACAAGATCACGTACACCCTGTGGGCGAACAACGAGGAGATATGATGAGCACACCATTGTGCACGGATACAACGACATCACATACTTGCTGTGGGGAAAGACGAGGAGATACAGTGAGCTCACCATTCTGCATGGATCCAGCGAGATCACGTACTCGCTGTGGGAGAAAAATGGGGATATACGATGAGAACAGCGTTCTACATGCATCCAACGAGATCACATACTCGCTGTGAGCAAAAAACGATGAGCAAACCATTCTGCATGCATCCAACGAGATCACGTACTGGCTGTGGGCGAACAACGGGGAGATACGATGAGCACACCGTTCTGCATGCATCCAACGAGATCACATACTCGCTGTGGGGGAAAAACGTGGAGATACGATGAGCATCCCATTCTGCATGGATATGATGAGATCACGTACAGGCTGTGGATGAAAAACAGGAAGCTATAATGAGCACACCATTCTGCATGGATCCAACGAGATCACGTACGTCCTGTGGGCAAAAAAGGGGAGATATAATGAGCAGACCATTCTGCATGGATCCAACGAAAACACGTACCCACTGCGAAAAAAGTGGAGATACAATGAGGACACGATTCTGCATGGATCCAACAAGATCACGTACTTCCTGTGGGCGACAAAGAGGGAGATACGATGAGGACACCATTTGGCATGGATCCAACAAGATCACGTACTTTCTGTGGGGGAAAAACAATGAGATACAATGAGCATACCATTCTGCATGGATTCAACGAGATCACGTACTGCCTGTGGGCGAAAACGGGGAGATACGATGAGCACACCAATCTGCATGGATCCAACGAGATCACGTACCCACTGCAAAACACCGGGCAGATACGATAACTACACTATTCTGCCTGGATCCAACGAGATCACGTACATACTGTGGGGGAAACACATGGAGATACAATAAGGACACCATTCTGCATGGATCCAACGAGATCACGTACCGACTGCGAAACAATGGTGAGATACGATGAGCACACCGTTCTGCATGGATCCAACGAGATCACGTACGATCTGTGGGGTAAAAACGAGGAGACACGATGAGGACACCATTCTGCATGGATCAAACAGGATCACGTACTTCCTGTGGGCGACCAACGTGAAGATACAATGAGGATACCATCCTCCATGGATCCAACGAGATCACATACTCGCTGTTGGCGAAAAACGGGAAGATATCATGAACATACCATTCTGGATGGATCCAACGAGATCACATACCCACTGCGAAACAACAGGGAGATGAGATAAGTACATTGTTCTGCATGGATCCCACGAGATCACGTACGAGCTGTGGGTGAAAAACGAGGAGATACGATGAGCATACCATTATGCATGGATCCAACGAGATCATGTACTTGCTGTGGGTAAAAAACGCAGAGATACAATGAGTACACCATTCTGCATGGATTCAACGAGATCACGTACTTCCTGTGGGCAGAAAACGGGGAGATACGATGAGCATACCATTCTGCATGGATCCAACGAGATCGCGTACTTCCTGTGAGCGACAAACGGGGGGGGTACGATGAGGACACGACTCTGCATGGATCCAACAAGATCACGTACTCGCTGTGGGCGACAAATATGGAGATACAATGAGGACACCATTCTTCATGCATCCAACGAGATCACGTACATCCTGTGGGTGAAAAACGGGGAGATACAATGAGTACACCATTCTCCGTGGATCCAACGAGATCACGTACATTCTGTGGGGGAAAAACGAGGAGATACAATGAGCATACCATTCTGCATGGATCCAACGAGATCACATACTTCCTGCAGGCGAAGGACGGGGGGATGCGATGAGCACACCCTTAAGCATGGATCCAACGAGATCACGTACTTTCTGTGGGCGAAAAACGAGGAGATACGATGAGAAAAACATTATGCATGGATCTACCAACATAACGTACTTTCTGCGGGCGAAAAATGCGGAGATACAATGAGCACACCATTGTGCATAGATCAAAGGAGATCACGTACTTTCTGTGGGCGAAAAACGGGAAGATAGGATGAGCAAAGCATTGTGCATGGATCCAACAAGATCGCGTACTTCCTGTGGGCGAAAAAGAGGAGATACCATGAGCACACCATTATGCATGGATCCAACCAGACCACGTACATCCTGTGGGCAAAAAACGGGGAGATACGATGAGCATACCATTCTGCATGGATCCAAGGAGATCACATACGAACTGTGGGGGAAAAACGGGGAGATACAATGAGCACACCATTCTGCATAGATACAACGAGATCACCTACTTCCTGCGGGCGAACAACGGGGAGATACGATGAGCCACCATTCTGCATTGATCCAACGAGATCACGTACGAACTGTGAGGGGAAACCGGTGAGATACGACGAGCACACCATTTTGCATGGATCCAACGAGATCACGTACGGCCTGTGGGCGAAAAACAGGGAGATATGATGAGCACACCATTCTGCATCCATCCAATGCGATCACATACAAACTGTGGGCGAGGACAACATCAATATCGCATTTTCCCTTTATCTGACAAGCTAACGTACCTCCTGCAAGGCAAATACAAGTAGTCACCCTCAGATTACCCGTACAGATTTATTTGACGGCATGACGTACAAGCTGAGGGCGAAACCAGAGGATATATGATCAGCATTCCACTTTACATCTATCCCACGGAATCACATACATCCTATGATCACAAACACGAGGAGAGGCCATCAGCAAAGCAATCTCCATCTATCCAATAACTTTCCATACTGTCTGTCAGCGAAAGGGTAACGATACATGATGAGCCTATCATCCTTCCTTTATATGTCTCATGACATCACGTACTGCCTGTCCGCGGAAAACACCAGACATGATGGGCACATCTTTCAGCATCCATTCGCTGACATCACTTACCAACTGTAGGAACAAAGATGAGACACCGTCAGCACATCTGTCGCGATCTCTCCAATGAGATTACTCACCAACTGTAGGCACACATATAGGACAGAGGCTGAGCACACCATTCTCGATCTATACGACATGATCACGTACAGCCTGTGGGCAAAAACATGACGAGACACCGGTAAGCACTCCATCCCGTGTCTGTTAAACTAGATCGCTTACTTTCTGTGAGCGAATACACGAGCAGACACCATAAACACATATTCCGCATACATCGAACAAGACACATACCCTCTGCGGCCAGACGAGTATGCCATTAGCAAATCTTCGTGCATCTATCCAACCAGACACATACCAACTGTAGGATAAAACACGAGACAACATCAGCACACTATTCTGTATCTATCCGACGAGATTTCGTACTTCCTGTGGGTGAAGACACCAGGCGAAATCATGAGCACATCCTCCTGCATCCACAGATCACGTACTTCCTATGTGCGAAACATAAGATATCATGAACACACCATTCTATCAGATTAAATAACATACAATCTGTGGGTGACGATGTGGCACCATTACCACACATATCTGCATGTATATGTCCAGATCACGTACATCCTGTAGGTCAATACAAGAGGAAACTGGATCAGTACACCGATTGGCATGCATGCAACCAAAAGCGTACCGTCTGTACGTCGAAACACCAGGCAGAATCAGCACAGCATTATGTATTTATCGTTCGAGATCACTTACTGTCTGGGGGCGAAAACACGAGGAGACAAGATGAGCACACCATTGTTCCTCTCTCGGGCGAGGTCACGTACTGCCTGTGGTCGGAAACACGATGAAATACGATGAGCACTACTTTTTGCATATATTAGACGAGACCACGTACAATCTGAGGGAGGAGATTCCGTCAGTATATCATTCTGCGTTTATCTGGTATGATTACATACTCTCTGTGTTTGAAAATTCCAGGGGACACAATGAGCACACCTCAATATACCTATCTAACAAAGCCACATACAATCTGTGGGTCAAAACACGAGGATACACAATTAGCCCACCATTCTGAATGTAATATATGGGATCACGTACTGCCTGTGGGTAAAAACACGAGGAGACACGATGAGCAAATCTTTCTGCATCTATCCGACGAGATCACATACTTCCTGTGGGGGTAAATACAAGACACGATGAGCACATTATTCTGCATGTATCCCACGAGATTACGTACTTCCTGTGGGCGAGAACACGAAGAATAGACCATGAGCACAACAATCTATACCTATCTGACCAGATCATGTACCAACTGTGGGCGAAGATACAATGTGATACTATCAGCACACCATTCTTCATCTATCCATCGAAACGACGTACGGTCTGTGGGCGAAAACATGTCGAAACACAATGAGCCCATCATCCTGCATCGATCCGGCCGATCACATACAATCATCTGTGGGCGAGGACACAAGGTAAAACCATGAGCACACCTTCCAGTGTCTATCGACGCGATCACGTACATCCTGTGAGCGATAAGACGAGCAGTCATGTTATTAGCCCTCCTCCCTAATTGTATCCTAATTGATCACATACCTAGATGAAAACACGAGATCAGCACTGGGTATACATCCATCGAACGATTATACGCACCATCTATCTTTTCTGGGTGGACATACGAACCGACAGTGTCAGCCCTGCTTTTACACCAGTCGTCCATTATCACGTACTATCTGTCGGCTTGTAATCAGCGATTAGAGGCGGTGGTGATGATGAGACCAGGGGCAGAGTTCTAACTGAGTGCTGGTCTTTTAAGGGGGATCATACACGATAATCGATACGATATCATATGATTTCACGCAAACACAGGCAGTCAGGTTCTCGAGCCCTAAGAACCTAGCCCGGACCCAAGGTTCAAACATGCCAAACTTGGGTTGAGCTTCCGTCAGTTTCCGTCAACGCGTCATTGTTGACGCGACGCGCGACTCCAAGTCAGGTGTCACACGATCGTTGATTTTGTCGGTAACAATTCAGATCACAAGTCAACCACCAAGTCCTCCATCTGCCTCTCTTACCAGCACCGCACAGCAGCTGTCTGGTATTATGTGCTGCGTGGAAGGTTGCAAATCGGACCGAATCGACTAACTATAGCACAGCGACTGCTAACGACATCGGCCACGACTCGACGCCGAGCATCTGGGCTATCGAGGGTGGGCTCACAGAGGAGACAGTGGGTCGTTTAGGGAATGCCAACTTTGAAGTGCGTACTGCACATAGTATGCTGCCATTCTCGATACACTCTGCGGCCCTCACAACATCAGGAGAATGACTAAATGACGTGTTCTCGCCCATGGCATGCCTTGATCGCGAACCGAGCTGAACCAATCCTGACGAAAAGTGAATTTAACAGAAAGGGACGCTATGGATGACGACAACTACCATCCCATCTCAAAGAAGGGCTCTAATTTGACGAACGCGGGAGGAATTGGTTACACCGTTATGGACACACTTGATACCATCCAGCTTATGGACATTGACTCGGAGTACGCGCGTGCCTGGAAATGGGTCGCGAAGTCACGCTCCTTCGACCGCGACGCGAAATTCAGCACCTTCGAGGCGCGTTCTTCGTTCAATAACTTGGGATGAAACAGGCCAACTGACCCGTCAACACTACAGACTACGATTTGCGTCCTTGGCGGCCTCCTTTCCGTGCATCATTTGTCTGGCGACTCGCTATACCTAGAGCGTGCGGTTGAGCTCGCAGACCACATCATGCCCACCTTCAAGACACGCTCAGGAGTGCTTGCGTCTGAGATCAATCTCGCGAGACGCACACTTGTGGAGGACCCCAACAACGTCATTAGCGCAGCCGAAGCAGCTGGCATCCAACTAGAGTTGAGATATCTCAGCTATCTGACTGATAACGATGATTATTGGGACAAGGCGGAACATGTAAGTTCGCAGCTGATCGGGGATGATTCGTTGCTCACTAACAACTCCTGTAGGTTATGAAAAAAAATCAAGGACGCGAAGATGTCCACGGGCCTTGGGACGGTATTCATGGGGTATGCATTGTAGGCTTTGACCTTTATATAAAACTGTTCTGACACAACCGTAGAATGGATAGCAGTCAGTTCTTCACGTCTCAAGTACGCCTGGGAGCAAAGAGAGATTCTTACTACAAATATCTGATGCAAGCATTCACTGATCTCGCCACACTGAAGTAACTCACATTTCGCGACAGTAATCAACACGTTCAAACTGTGCGCTAGACAAACAGATTTCTTCGAGCGACCTACTAACAGCTTCCTCTAGGCCCAAACTGAACACAC
>JABAJS010007747.1:0-26636 GCA_018221635.1 Tephrocybe sp. 10521TJB
CAAACTTGAATATAAACTGACTGAGATAATATCAAAAACAAGTTTAAATAATACCTTCAATAAATAATACCTTCAATTCTGGTCATAACTCTGCCAATATTTATCTGATTCAGATGATCCAGGAGTCAAAAGTGATGACATTGATATGTCTAAATGACTATATGATGTAATAACTAGTTGAGACCACTCCTTGAATGGATCAGTTGCAACTCATTTTTATGCCAAAGTGTCAGTTTTTTTTTTTTTTTTTCAAAATAAGATCAGACCAATAAATTGGTCATCAGTTGCACAAAATTGAAGCAAAAGCCAGACTAGACCAAACCTTTAAACACTAATATCAATACATAAAAATGTTTATAAATAGATACAAATATGTAAGCTTATGCAAGTGATGGCACTGTCTCTTCTTTCTTCACTCACCACCTCCATCTTTTGTTGTTTTGATTGTTGTTGCTTTGGATTTTTGCTTTTTGTTACAATAATCTGACCCATGTAAGTGCTATATCTCTTGGTTACATATTATCTGCATCCTGGAAACTTCTACTGGCTAGTCTGCACATATTGTTTTTGCTTTCATATCTTGTTTGATCTCTATTTCTCTATTTGAACTAATTACTGCTATCATTCCTCTATGCCTAAACACAACACTAAAACTTGCATTCATTTTTATCAGTGATAATCCTTTCCTCTATCCACCTTGCATTTGCAACATCTCTGCACAAGGATTACAACAAGTGTTCTTTTTCAATACCTCTATTGTGTCTCAACACCTCGGCATCACTCTGACATTTCATGGCTCTTCCAAGAAAGAAGCAATGTAAGATTATCCATTTCATCACTTGTGATCAGTCCACCAATATTCTTATCATCTAGACAACTTTTCAAATGGTTCAGATTTCATTTTTGGTGGCCTATTGCCATGATCTCTGATCTAAAATCTAACTATTGTTTCAATTTTTCAACAGCTACTTTAGGAAAGGAAATGCCATCATGGACAACCCTTCCAGAGGCAAAAGACACTGGATCTGACACAGAGGCTGATGAGCTGCTAGAAGAGCAGCCTCTCCTTATGTTCACATTTACTCCAGTCCATGACCAGAAGCCTTCCGAACGTGGAATCAACTCCAGTAATTCCTCGGGCATTGCAGGTGCTGGGCGCAGTGAAAGACTTTCTGTCTACTGCACGCCGCCGACATCAAGTGGCAACAACACAACAAATAAACGTGTTACACAGCCACCTAAACGGTCATCCTCGAATGCGGACATTGCGGGCACTCTGAATTCAGCATTCGAGCACAATGTTCAAACGAACGCTCGATACACTGCTTTAATTCCTAGAGACTCTGCTTCAGCCCGCCGAGTAGGACCACTACCGTCGACTGTTCCTGCTCAAGACACCCACAGCGCAAATGTATCGGTAGAAAGTTCTTCGAGCACTCTGACCGCCAGCCCAACACGACAACAGACTCGCACGATCCTACGCGAAGATCAAACCGAAGAAATTCTCGAAAATTACGTAAGCTCGCTTTCGTTCACGAAGGAGCCCGAAATAGCAACCGATGTGATAATGGCGAATCTGCGCCACATATTCGTATCGAGAGAGGAGACAGCAAGTGAAGACCACAAATGGGCGATCTCGGCGGTGCCAACAATGTCTAGGAAAACACGTGTCGAAGTGATCTTGGAGGAGACTTTCGGGCCCAAAAGCATAAATTTGGGGCAGGGCCGCAAACCGAGTAATGTGAGTTTTATTGCCTCTGCGGGGAATAAATGGAATGACTGGTCGCTATAGTCTTTGCGTAAAAACAGGCGAAGGGCGGCCAGTGTCGAGTCTGAAAACTCGAATACATCGTCTGTTGACGAAATGAATATTATTGCCTCAAGATCGAAACGATCTCTGGTTGAAGAGCTCACTTCAAACAAACGACACCGGTCGGGAAGCCCAGTTGCGGGACATGAAATCAACAACGTTGTTGATGAAGACCTCTTACAAGTTTGGATCTTCAAGATAGACAAACTGGTGAAAGGAAAGGTCGCCTTCCAGAAACCGGTTAGTTCGCCAGGCCCTTGCGACGGTTGAAAGTGGGGGTACTCACATGTTATTAGGACCTGAGAGATATGAAAGACATGCTGGATAGGATGTCTAGTCTCATGCACCGAGTGGATATAGAGACCTCGGAGGTATGCCACCAACCTGATAACATGCTAAGGCTGATCTTGACCAGGCAAAGGAACTACATGAAAGTCTCTTGAAATTGTCGGTACTGCAAGACATCCCTTTTGGAGATGAGGGCGGGTTGCGCAAACACGCCCAAAAACTGGTGAAGGGCTGGGGAACTTCTTGAAGCAAGATTATACGATTTATTACAGGTCTTTTTCATGAACACATTCATTACATTTATCTTGAAATGGCATACATAACATAGCATGCAACTTTTGAAAAGTTATTCGCAGTACCTAGATTGTTTATGAGTTTAGTTTGGCCTAAGGATGAACAAAGTATCTTACCTCCTCTCGCCGAAGTCGCCAAGGCCAGGAATGATGTACGCCTTCTCGTTCAGCCCCTGGTCAATCCACCCAGTAATCTATAATCCGACATAAGAAAAGACGTTTGACGTAGGGAAAGGGTGCATTCCGTACCACTTTGAGTCGGGGATATCTGCCGCAGAATGTCGTCAAACCCTCCGGGGACGCAATCTAGCAAATCTTGAATGCCAGCTACGAACTATGGTAACGAGGTGCTGACCAAGTTGATGAAGATGATTCGTTCCTCCGGCACGCCACTCTCCATGAGGACTTCCACGGCCTTCATCGCTGAACCGCCAGTGGCTGTAGAAGCGCTGAGTTGTAGACGTATAATGACAACGTAAATAGAAGAGTCGTACCAAGCATAGGGTCGAGCAAGAGAACATATCGTGACGCAATATCTGCAGGGAACTTGGGGACGTCAAGTCGAGGTGCGCCGAGAAAATGTTCCGGTTCACCTTGGAATAGAATAGCTTCGGCAATGCGGTCTCCTCGTCCTGCAGGCTGAAATCAGATGGTAGAGATGTATTCACGCGTCGATTTGCCGTACTCTCTGGATCAAGATTTTGCCAATTCGGACACTACGACACACCTCACGAAGGCCGGCTTCCATTGCCTGTCCAGGGTTGGTTTAGTTGAGAGCTTCACGGGCCGTAACTTTGAGAAGACATTACCTCGCCAGCCCGAAGAATGGACACACCACAGATCTTGCCCTTGAAGCCTACGCCTTCGTAGGTGGAACCCTGAAGATTGATCATGACATGAGCTGAATGAGTCGCGTGCCGATGACACTCGCACTTACGGTAGGCGTTTCAACGGTCCGTTTGACCACAGGCAAGTGGTTCAATCCCTCTTCGACGAGCAGCCTGATGATGCGATCCGAATAGAACAAGAAATCGCCCCTGGGTGTTTCCTTGTCGCGGATGATGGTGTAAAGAGCCTCAAGCTGTGCAGTCTGAGGTAGGGTGTAGACCGATTTCGGCAGAGGATTAAGGTGTGCTGAATTGGTGTTGATTTCAACGGTGAGCGGCGGTGCTTCAGGCAGCGGAGTCAAGGACATGATGGTGGAAGAGATAGGAAGATTGAATGGCTGAGTTGTAATACAAGTTGTATCGACTGGCGAGATGGTATGATAAGCTGCAATTCACCATGATAGTCACGGTCAAACCCTGAGAGTTTCAGCTTCAACCTCAACCCGGCCTTCATTGTTCACATTTCGGCTCTTCATCCTGTCGTCGAACATCTTCTCAGTTGTCTTTCTGCTCAAGTGACACGCGTCAATTCCAACATGCTAACCTCGGGTTATGGATGTCCAAATTAAATGGCAGTGGCAATCTTGCCCTCGGCTCGACTTACCGGACTCGTCAGGCTCCGTGCTTTCCTTGTTATGTCTCTATTCGTTCTGAGTGGAATGAGTGCATAGTGTATTGTGCTGCGTTCCTACTGCTAGCGCCTTCGGAACCTCTGAATTGCAGATATTCCACAGCCCCATCTAAATTGTGGTGACTCTAACGACTCCGTCACTTTGCGGTGGCATGCGAGTACGTATGAGCAAGCCGTCCGCCAATATTTGTCCTTTTTGAGTCAACCCTTCCGAATCCAATGGACCTTTTCTCAGAAACATAAATTGATTCAGTAGGTTTTCTGAGTACATATTTCGGTAAGTAGCGTTCTCGCCAATTTTATAAACCCCTTTGAACATGGATTGAACACGGACGTTACCATAGTGAAGCTCACGCGGTGACGGTAACGAGATCGCCACTACTTAGTGGGGACTTTCAAATTGAAAGTCCATTCTCCTAGTCTGGGCCTTGAGCCTGTGGCGTTCTTCCAAATTCCCTTGCTGGATCTCGATTGTTATCAAAGGGCTATGTACATAAATTTGGTATGTATGTAATTTATCTTGGAAATACTTTCGACAGGCTCGGCTACCAGCGATTTGACATGATGATCGGTGAGCCCTGGCCCGTCGACCCTGCAAGGCAGAAGTCATATCTTACACACGGGCAGGCAAGCGTTCAGCTTAACCCTGAAATTTCTCATGCGAAGTAAGCGGAGCGAGTTACCTCTGCGGATAACGGATATACATATAAGTATAAGGATAGGAGACTTATACGCCCACAACCTCTTCACCTTCGTTGACATTATGCCAGGCAGCTTTGATAGGATAGTTGGTGCGTACTTTTGTTATAGAATTAGAACTGAGGCTGATTGGATATCCTAGGCCCGTTTCTACTCGGCATATTTTGTAAGGGTCTTCTTCATTCATAGTTTAAACTAAATCAAGTGTTACCTCTTTTCAGTTAACACTTACACTTATGGTATCGTGATGCTGCAGTATGCGTCCTACCACAATACCCGTGAGTGCATCACGGGGCTTACTTATCAATGAGTGCAACTCAATTCACTCGACTTACAGTGTTTAAGAACGATCCACTGTATATAGTGTACTGTCCTTGACATTCTCTATGTACGTCCCGCGCGCTCACGCACTCGCTAGGTGTGCTATCGAGCTCTTATTTGCAATTAATACGTTCCATTGTGCTTCGTAAATGCCATCACCCATGCTCTCTTCCCTTATGCTGACCGCGCGATTAGCGCTATCTATATGGCTTGGCATTACTGGTGGGTATAGGACGACTGGCCACTGAGAACATATCTGACCATGTCTCATAACATGTCTCCTAACAGCGTCAGTAGTTATGTTAATCCCGATTCCCTGGCAGGTGAGAGTGCCAAGTACCTCCGTTATTCCTTTTCTTTTACTCATGGCAATTGTTATTCGTAGTTGGCTTTTGGGCAGTCGCGGTGACACCGCTATGCATCTCTGTTACTGGCCTCATCGCCCACATGTTCCTTGCATATAGGTTCTATATCGACCTCACATGTTTTCGGATGAGACTTACATAGTACAATATAGGTTCTTCCGACTCACAAAGAATCAAATCTCTTTGGCGGTTTTCACTGTCTTGTCGGTCGTGGTGTTCGCCCTTGCTCTTGGTGTTGGCGTTACAGGCTTTAAACTAAATGTCAGTGTGGCAGAAATGTGTGTACTCTGTTTGCGCGCCCAATCGTCAACGCTCATACGCTTGGTACCGCAATCAGGGTCCTTCAAAGCGGAGATCCAGTGTTTCGAGGTCTATCTCAGGCCTGGCTTGCCCTTCAGATGGTTCTTGAAGCCGCCTTGGCCGGTATGCTATCCCCCAGTCGCCCGTTTCACGTTCTGATTTCCTCTTTCCGGATACAGGTAGCATTGGATATTCTTTATTACACTGCAACCCAGAATTCCTGCCGGCTGCGCACCCAGAAAACACAACTATGACACGTGTAATTCGTGGAGGTGTTCAGTCTGGTTTCCTTGTATTCTTATTCTCTTTCGCGAACTTAATCGGCTCTACCAAAGCCGGACAAGACACGACTGTGTTTGCATTGTTCTCCATCCCGATCGCTCCCCTATATTCCATGGTGTGCATCAAATCGTCTCAACTGACGAGTCATTTCGTAGTTGACAATTTACGACGCAGCTTATATTCGATACTCTGCTATCTCGCAGAGCCAGCCTCGGTTCTCCCGAGATCAACAGTATGCCTACAAATGTAAGTGTAGTAATAACTACATTTGCGTATTTCTTGTTTCTGACCTCGAACCGGATAGGATTCCACTGGCATTTGGCTTCCGAGCATGCCCCGAGTGACGAAAGGGTCTGAAAACAACCAGGAGATTAGCTTCAACAATATACAGATCAGAACAGAGACATACACTGATTCAGCCACCCGTTCTATTTACAATTCTCATGAAGATGAGGCGGAGCTCGAGGAGACCATTCATGATAGAAAGATTCCCAACATGGTTTAGTGGATAAAGACTCGAAGCCCTTAGAATAAATTACACCCCCTCCGTTGAAAGCTCCCAAAACTTGACGTACAATGTTAAGAACTAGAAAAGAATTAATTTCTTAATCACTATCACTGTCGCTACTATCATCGTTCTCATCGTCATCAGTGCTGCTTTCTTCATCGCTCTCCTCATCGGCAGACCTCTTCTTGACTGGGCCACCACGCATGGCCGCCATCTGACCAGCAATTGTGTCTTCATCAGGGTCGGAAATTTCATCCTCTAATGGGTCATCGTTGGGAAGTGTGGATGCATCTTCGATCTTGAGCTATAAAGATATAATCAGACTATGTAAGGTGTATTAAATTATATCAGGACTTACGATGATATCCTGCGAGCAGTCTTCATTGACGAAGCTATCGCTGACAATTTGCACCTTCCACGTGAATACACCAACGTTTTGAGGAGCTTGAAATTGGATCTTGTACGAGCGATAATCACGTTCATGGTTAACTTGGGCGAAGGGGATATCGGTGATTTTGACGGGAGGAACGACGACACGGTTGGACTTCTCATCTGCGAGTACTATCCACCACGAAGGCTTACGTTCCTGGAATGAGTAAGGTTATGAGGCTGGGCACCGAATAGAAAGGGGGATATGATTCTTACCCCAGGCCAATATGGGGCGTGCACCGAGCCAGGGAGAACATTTTCAGATGGGACTTCTTCAGCGTCCTTTCTGCCAACAAGGAACTCTTCATCCTTGTCATCGTTGACTTTGATGCGCCGCTTAGTCTCATCAATATCGAGCTCCTGTTCTCGGACGGGGTTTAATGGAGGGGGCGATAGTCTCAGCTTGACGACGAGGAAAACAATGGATGACGGAGTTACGACACGTTCACCGATGACTGGATATGATATTTATCAATGACCAGGTGCATGGACATAGAGGACAGCGTCACCTTTGAAAGCGACATCCACAAGCTCTACGCGACTCCATTTGGCGAGGGCAGCCCTCACGTCGAGCATCCTTCCGTCGTGTTTTTCAATAAGCACTTGTTCAAACTCCCGAAGATCAATGGCCTTGGGCGCAAGAGTCGTGGCTTCATCAAGTTTGATGCCCGGAAGCTGGGCGAAGCGTATGCGTTCGGGTCCAGGTAGCAGAGCTTGCGTAAAGTATGCGTGTAACCTCATGACAGCTAAAGAAGGGGAGAGCCAGTTACGAGACGTTGCGATGTTAAGAAGAGCATTGAGCAGCAAGGGAGTTTGAAGAAGGATTTTCTTTTGTTCTGGTAATATGGTTTATTGAACGAGTATGCTCCCAAAGACTCGAACGTACCTGATCGGAGAGCAGAGGACTGGATGTCAAGGCGCAAGAGATGTGCGTATAGTAGGATGAGGCCTTTCCGTCTTGGCGCATCGTTTCCGCACACCTTTTTAACATTAGTCCATTTCAGACCGGCCTTCTCTTCAATCTGCTTTTCAAGCGTATCTAGCTCGGGTACTGAAGTGGTCTTCGGTGCACCAAGGTCCCATTGGAAGGCTTTACCAAAAGTACCGAGGACTTCTTCAAAAGTCGAATCTTCTTTGAGGGTCTTGAAGAATGCAGCGGCCGTTAGGGCATTGATTCCATCCTTGGTCTTTTGGCGGTTCCCGAACCACCAACGACCCTATTATTCAGTGAGCCAGGTGAGGTGGCCATCTTGCACATAATTGATACGCACGACGAGAGCAGGTAGGGCACCTCCAAATACAATGCCATAGAAACCAAGCACCCAAATATTGTTCTTACCCTCGACAATCCATTTAGGAAGCGCAATACCCATAGACACATCAACCCGTCCATCAGGATTGCCATACTTCTCGAGATTCTCGCGGATGGTTTCGTCCGTCAAACTATGGTTTTGATGAGATATCATGCAAATACATTTACAAAATACGCACGATTTATAAGCCTTGGTGATTTCGACGAAACGATTCTGAATTGCTTCTATGGTCATATTTGCGGTGGCCTTGACTTTGTCAGGATGACTGCAAAAAGTTTAAAGAAGAGCGCGCGAGATGTATGCGGAAGCCTTACTAGAGCTTGGAAAGCTTCTTGTAATGCGATTTGATTTCCTTCTCAGCAGTGCCCTGAATATATCTGTTCAGCGATGACATCACAGGTAAAAAGATGGTATAACGCACCACTTTGATGCCCAAGATTTCAAAAGGGTCATAAATCTTGTTGTCCAACTCGGCGTTGGCAACTTTGTAACCTATGTAACCAAGTAATGACCACCCTGCAATGAGAAAGTACGTTCTATGTTTGTAGTCAGTGATCATATTCATTTAGAAAGAAAGAGTTGTCATACTTTTTGGTGAACAGCGCTCTTGAGGACCTGATCCGTTCACGTTGCTCGACACAGGGTTGACATTGGCAGCCAGAGAGGGATTTTTCTAGGCAAGGTATGACGATGCATGTTATGATGATGCTTAATGCACGTACTGAGTGGTCTGAGAGACAGGAGTGTAGTTGGTACAAGAATCAGGGCAAGAAAAGTTATTAGGAAGTAGGCGGCCATATTCCCCGCCTCGTCATAGTGGTATTGGGCCATGGCTGGCGCAAATCAAGGATTGAATGTGAAATGTGGCGCAGCGACCTGCGAGCGTTATTACTGATGAGAAACTGGGCGTCAGCAGGAGTAAAGAACGCAATTGCCAGACGGCAAGATGAACGGAGAACGGATAATTTCGTCGACGTGTTCGCTCTGCTGGCTGAAAGTTGTGACGATCGCGTGACAGAGTGACTGTATCCTCGATCTCGTGACCCCATATTTTCCAATTCTCCAACTCCCATGCGCCTAAGGATCCAGACCAAGGCTCCTCTCCCCGAATTGAAAGTTTGGTTCTCGCCTCACCCACACAATCTACCTACTACTATCTCTGAGCTAAAGCATGCTATATGTCGACAAGTCCCAGCCTTGAGAACTATATCTGAGAATGGCTTGTTGCTTCTGCTCGATGACTTTGAGGTTCTTGACGACAACCCGTTGGATGTGGTGAGAGATGGTGATCTTATACATGTCAAACTTTTGCCTGGATTGCCAGAGTTCCCTATCAGTGAGTCCTATAATAAGTTGATGCTAAGTACGGTTTAACCAATGGCTCGTAGCCTTGTCGCGTACCAGAAAGAGAAAAAGAGCGTCGTCCATACCCGAGCAATCATTTCGGCCACCGATAATGGCCTCTTCGTTGAAAAGGAAGAAAGAATTCATTGTGAAGCCGTTTCTCGAGTCTGATTCGTCGGATTCGGATGAGACCAATTCGTCTTTGTCTTCATCCTCGTCCTCATCCTCATCAACTTCTATTTCATCTTCTTCGACCACCTCATCTTCCTCGTCCTCAGGTCCGCCGTCGCTTCAGCCTTCTAAAGCTACGAAAGTTAAATCTATGCGACCGCTGGATCCCTCGTAGGTCATTAACCTCATACCATATCACAATCAGCTCATATCACGCCTGCAGATATGTACCCCCTGGCCACGGAAAGCCGCAAACACATAGCCGTAATCTTCGTCGGCGTCTGAAGAAAAAGCACGACAAAGGCTTACTCCCCACTGATCCTGCCCCTGCGCCTCCGAAGAACAGCTCCGCACCTAACATTGTGCCTCTCGGATCAAGAACTAGCAATGCAACTGACGTCAATGCATCATCCAGAGCAGGCGAAGGCGAAGGCGCTCCCCGAACACAGATGGCGGTAGACGAAGAAATTGGCACATCTCAGGTTGAACCCCGAGGGATCACGACGATGAATCAAGATGGAGGTAACATCATGATGTCGACCTTGCGCAACAAGAACAAGCGAAAGAGCTTCAAACAGTCAATGGCTGCGCCTCTGCCGCCTAAAATTGTATTTGATGAAGAACGTATAGCGAGTGGCTCGGGAGCGTCAACGACCCACGAAGTAGTACAGGCGCTCATGAAAGAACTACCTGGCGTCGAGGTTGTCGTGGCGGCACGGCCAAAGCTCCTTCCGCCATCTGAAAAGCAGGAGAGAGGGGAGTTGCCGCCCAGGATGTTTGTGACCAGCGTAGACGTGGAGGCAGGCTTGCAAAACAATAGCCAGCACAAGAAGAAAAAGAAGCAGAAACAAAAGGAACCTTTCGAAGAAGACTGGGAGAGTTATGGTTACCAGGATACTATGGAGGTGGTGGAGGAAGACGTGCAACTAGACTATGCTGATGATGTTATTGGCTCTACGGGGGGTATAAACTGGGACGTCGCAGAGAAGGGATGGGATCAGTTCGTCGAGGTGACAGACATTGGACAATTGACGGTCGGGACTTTGGTTGGGTGGAAGGTACGTTTACTGACATTCAAAATCTTCTTGGATAAACAACGTTTTGCATTTAGGGCCTCGCTCTCAATCCTCTTACATTTTCTCCAGAAGTTTTGCTTTCAGTTGCAACTATTGTTCACCTTCCCAACTCCAGTGGCAATCGACAGCTTGTCATCAAGCCGTTGTTGAGGCCCGGAGGTTCTAATCCTTCACTTTCCTACCGACTTATTGTGCCTGCTGAGGATGAAGAAGAAACGGAAGAGGAAGAACATACTTGGGAGGAAGTTTTGTCGTCACATTGGAAGATTATTGTGATACCTTGAGGCTTCATTTTTATTTACTTGAAAGAGTAGTGGAGTTTTGCTGAGCAAAACTTTGACAGCTAGTAAAATTGATGAGCATTCTTCGACGTGTTTAAAGATTTTATCAAAACAACAGTAGAAAGAATGTGTTAATCTTCATACGACAGAGCGGAACGAGGGTGCCTGCTATATAATCAAGCCTACTTACGTGGTGGTTTTCTAATAAGAATTCAAATTAGACGGTATCTTTGACCAAGGAGGAAAAGGATGTTAACCTCAGTGCATGCCAAAATTCTACACTGTTGATCCCCAGGACGTACCGATGAACCCGAAGCTCCCCAAGTTTTCCATTTATGACTGCAATAGGATTCAATATCTTCAGGTACTACAAAAATGAGTTTCCATAGTGTCGGTGAATGATGGGGTGGCGCGTCAATATTGTAAATTAGAACAGCACTGGATTCTCGACGGGTGTCTTCTCTTCCACTTCTAGGACAAATGAATTGTAATCGTCGAGGCTACAAAAGCATGCCGTGATGCAGAGTTTGTCAAAAGACTCGATTTCATAGTGCGCAAAACGGGCCACATTTTGAACATGCATCAGATCCAACACAACAATTTCCCTCTTTGCTGAGTGACCTGAGGCAAAATTGAATAGATGGCAGATGCACAATCAAGAATCGGTGTGTTGCTCCTTCAAAGAGTAGACTGGCAGAGGCTAGTCCGCCGCTCTATTACTCTGGAAAAGTTTTTGGAAGATATTTCCAGAGTAATTTGTTATTTTCGAGTCTTCCGAATGGACTTATCCCTCTGTGGCAGCTCCCTATATTTGCATCCAGTTCAAGATCCAAATCCAAACCACCCGGGGAACACCAGTACCAGTTCGAGCTTTGCTTCTGCCAAACTCGGTAGAATCGTGCGATAACGTGAATCTGACGCATGTCTCCCAATAGTACGACACGCTCCTGGGCCTTCGAGTCCAGCAAGTCTTCAAAGTGGACTACACTGGCAACGGTCAACTTGAACGAGGGCTCTTCCTGGACAATCGCATGCTTCTGTTTGGATCCAGATTCCAATGTCGTCGGTTCCTCATCCCCATTCACTGTATCACCTACCTGCATCATGGGCGTCCTCCGGCAGCCAACACGTCCCTCATGGAGAGCACTATAATTTCTTGACTTACGGAGACTCCAAAATGACCTTCCCTCCTGTCCTTCAAAGCTACGGCTTGCCTCTCAAATCCCCTTCAAGTTTCCTCTGCCGACCTCCATATGGACACAGAAACTGAAGACGTCATTATGATTTAAGGGGAGGTGGCGGTACTGTGGCGCAGAGGTACTCTATTAATTAATAATAATATGCGTCTTTTAGTTCTATACTATACAATAATGATGCTTTTAGACTAATGATACATGTTAACGGATAGGCTAGGGTGATGATCCAAGATGAAAAGCAATGCAAATGGAGGAGACATCATAGTGGTATCTGTGAGTGGTCCACCAAGATGCCACTGATTCGATTATATACTGCTTCAGGGTATTGTCTAAACACGGGTATAAGTAAAGACCGGATAAAAGAGAACCAGATACACTTGCCTTGCTTGCAACCGCGCCAAAAGGTCAAGGGCAGCATCACGATTTCCTGACCCAAGTTCCGCTCGGATCATTGCCTCCCAAGTCGATGGCTGGAAGATGTGATAAGTAACCATGATTCTGTGACAATGGTAAACACTTACTTCACGATAGGTGTGTCGGTCGACCGCAGGCGCTGCCTCCGAGGGCGAATGTGGTGCGTGATTATTCGGAGCTGCGACTCCTTGAGGCGGATCATCCAGACACTCAAATACCACCCGAGCCTGCTGTATATCATCGACGATAGCGTAGCCCTTGATCAACGAGTTGGCAATGTAGGCTGTCATGTGCACGCCGGCCGTGTTCATCTTGTCAATGTATTCCTGCATGAGGTCGGTGCGACGGTGGACAACGAAGACGTTCATCATGATTTCGTAAACGACAGCGTCGGCAGGAATGGCCATAGTGTTGAAAATATCAATAGCTTTATCCAAGTCTTTGGAAACACAGCCATAAGCATTAATGAGTGAGGCGTAGTGGGTGCATTGGAGGGCGTTTGGCTGTGCTTTGAGGGCCTCACAGGTCTGTTCCATTCCTGCGATGTCAACCGGTTCAATGGAGCCGTAGGCGTCCAAAAGTAGCTGTGGTATCTGTGAACAAAGGCAGTAGAATAGGAGAAAAGCAACTCGCCTTGTAAGTGTGAGCAGAAGGTTTGATGCTATATCTGCGCATCTCGTTGTAGAAGAATAACACGCGGTCCCTGTCCGGCTTGGTAGTGGTATACAGCTGCATCATCATGTTGAACGGCGGGATGCGGGGCTTGAAATTCTCGTCCTCTGTCATCTCACTGTAGAGCATCTCCGCCGAGCGCACATCGCCAACACGGGCGCAAGCCCCGATGACTGCACCAAATGTCACACTCGAGGGCGAAATACCCAGTGCCTTCATCTGCTGGAACAGTTCCATCGCATAGTCAGCCTTACGCGCCTTGGCAAGCTTTGAGATAATGTTGTTGAACAAGTAAGGATTGGGTGGAACTCGGTGAGTTTGCGCCTCGTGGAAAAGAGCAAGCGCATTCGACGCGTCGTCGGTCGTCTCCTTCACATTATAGATCAATGCACCATACGCGTTGGCATCGGGAGCGCCGCCCTGTTTGAGTATACGGTGTCGGTGAACATGTGCGCTCTCCACATCTCCGCTGTGCGCGTGGCCAATAATCATGGAATTTTCAACATTAAACCATCCGTCTGACTTCTCCTGGGCGCCTGTCATGCCCAAAAGTACGCGCTGTGCAATAGCGTAAGCGTAGGCCATCTCTCCAGTGAGACCCGCGCGTCCGAAGGTTTGGATCAGGGCCCCAAGCGCAATTGCGTTCGGGGCACGTCCGGCGTCAACAGACGCGCGCAGCTTGTAATAGCTAGTGGACGCGTCGAGACGGCCGACCCTGAATTCCGTAAGGATTCCCCGGCTGAGGAAACCGTCATCCGGCAGAGGGCCGTCGGAGTTGGTAACGGAAGAGGCATAGCCAGAGTCGGAGGCGGAGACGGAGGTAGAGTCGTCCTCAATGGCTTTTTGGAGAGCTTCAGCAGGTCGGTTGGAGTCATTGAGCAGGAACCCGACTTCATTGAGCAGAGCGGTGGTGTCGTTTTGGCCCAAGCGCTGCGTCAACAATTTGATGGTGTGTCGGACGATGACATCGTTCATGCGGCGCAGAGGGACATTGTATGTCGCAAAGTCCCGGAGGAGAGATGCGAGGCCTTGGAATGCAAACTCTGGGACGTCTACAAGGGTGTCAGGCTTCGAGAGACTGGCATATTCAAACTCGGTCGCAGCCATCAGGAGGAGCTCCCAGTCGCGAAGAGTCATATCGGTGACCGGGAGGGTCTCCGAGGCTCGCGTGAGGGCATATGACTGGAGGAAAAAGGGGATATACTCTGGGGGTTGCATGATTCGGACCGTGCCAGCAACTCGAGCAAGCTCCATTGTGACGGCATAGGGAACGCTACCCTGTGAGACTTTATAGAGCTTCTGGGCAAACTTGAGTTGTAGATCTTCAACATCTTGCAGTGCTGGGCTGCGGCCTTCGACTTTTGATTGGGCTTTGAGCCAGAGGGTAAAATATTCAGACAAGACGTCTAGTGCCTCGTTGTACATCTTGCGGTCCAGGTAGGCGTCAGCAATCTGACCACACACAATTTTTCGCTCCTTGAGGGGTAAGCCAGGGGCGAACACGGAGTTGTGCAAGAAATCGAGCGTCGACTTGAATTTTGTGTCGTCCAAAGTTAAGACATTCGCGATGTTCGCAGAGAACACGACGAACCGCTCCGTCAGGCTAACTCTTTGATCCTGAAGCCTGATCGAAAATAGGCGGTTGAGGTCGTCCACCATTCCTTTGGCCGCCAGCGCGTCTAACATGATACTCCATGCTGTGTTATCTGGCTTCATTGGAGCGCCAGTTGCCTCATATGGATCATCGGAGGAGGACTGTTGCGCAAGAAGCCGATCAAACCAGACTAGAGCGGTCGCAACGTCGCCGGACTGGCAAAACCCTGCGATGACGGTGGTGAAGGTCGCAGTGGATACTGGAGGCGGGTCGGCAACGATGGTGCCGGCGTTTGGCTTGCTGTCTAACATCATTTCGACGATGCCAATAGCCTTCTCAGGCATGTCGAAGCGGAAGTAGGTCTCGATCATTTGGTTATAGATGAAGAGGGGGCCACGGTTGGGGTCGGCATTGTCGTGAGCCCAGTCAATGTGCAGCCCACCACGCTTGAGGCAGGCACGGAACTCAGCGAAGAGCTCTTCGGCACCAGAGAGCTGTCCAGCATTGGTGTAGGTACGAATCATCTCGAGGAATGTGAAGGCACTGGGCTGCATGTTGGTTCGCTTTTCTTGCTGGGCAAATACGTGGATGGCAGCGTCGATGTTGCTGTGGATAGCACAGGATCGTAAGAGGCTGGCATAGATGTGAGGGCTAAGACGGTTGTTGCCCCCCATGGTGAGAATGGTCTCGAAGAGGGACATGGCGGTACCAAAGTTGTTCTCGCGATGGAGCACCTCGATGCGCTTACGGTCTGTGGTTTCGCTGGCAGGATCACTCATTCCTGAGAGAGTCTGGTGCTTAAGACGGGACTGAAGGGCGGTGATAGCATTATGGACTTCTTGGTCGCGTGTGGTTAGAGCGTCGATGAGGGAAACGTAGGTGGGGACATTGGGGAGAAGAGAGTGGCGCAACATGTCATTGTAGGTCTCGAGCATGAGGTTGAGGGGCTCGCCGGGGCGGCGAGTGGTCAGAAGAGCCTCGAGGGCGGCATTGTATTCACGGACGCTGGGGTTGAGAGTGTTGAGGCGGAAGTTGCGAACAGCCTCTGCGACATGTAGGGCATCACCGGTCTCACGAGCTGCAATAAGGAGTTTTGCAGCGCGAGAGATATCGGACCTTGGGGATTGAGGGGAAGCAACTGTCTGGGGAGATGCAGGGTCGGTATTTAGGGATTTTGGAGATGCAGGGGAGGTTGAGAGGGAGTTACGACGGGAGGATTTGGGAGTAGGTGCGGGAATGGTAGGATCGAAGACTTGGGTGGGTGGTGGCGCAGAGGTGGAATTGCGACGGACGAGAACTGGACGAGGAGTAGTAGGGATGGGTTCTTCTACGGAAGTGGACGAGATAATCTGGGAAGCAAATGCGTGACGAGATCTGGCATGAATCTGAACAGCTTTTAGGACCCCAAGTGACTCGCCACGTTCATTGCGACCTTGAGAAGGGATGGAAAGACTGCTACTTCTAATGCGGCTGCGCCTAGTTGAAGAGACGGCGGGGCGTCTAGTGGGAAGCTCCTCCTGATCGTCGGATTGAGTGAACGAGCCGTCGTTGGAAGAGATTGTGGCGTTGGCCTGAGTGACTGCACGGCCAGCGCCCTGTGATCGCGTCAAAGACAGCCACAATTAAATTTAAAATGAAACATACAGTGTATCCATTGTAGCGGCTGCCAGTGTTGTACTTTGCACTACCAGGGCCTGGACCGTTATTTCCCCAGTGTGAGCTGCTGGGGTTTGACCAAGGGGTTATGCCAGAGTTTGAGGAGGGTGTCTGGCCTTGGAGGACATTCCTGATGGTATAAGACTGGTGCTGTATTGAAGTTACAGCCCTAGTCGTGGTATGGAGGATGGTGGTGGCCACTTTTGGCAGCATGGCTGCGGGTGAATAGGACGAGCCGCAGAACAGAGTAAGTACTTACACTAAACTACACGCGTTCACTCGGCAAACTTTTTTTCATTTCTCGGAACGATCCGGGTACTTATGCCATCACACTTTTCATAGCAACTGTACTAACCACTATCGAGTCTACTTTGCTCGCATTTCCTTCCAGTTTGTGATACTACTAAAGTCAGAAACGCTTATAACAATAATCTGATTCTTACCTTGCGCACTGCTCCCCAGTCTGTTACTTTTTCAAGTTCGCTCATAGCGCTCAGCGTCCCTGAAACCGTCGCCCTCATCTTCTCTTCGGCTGCACCCTCCATACTCACGACAATCACTGCTGTCGTCTTGTCCGAGATCCCGTATCGGCGCAGTGCCTCTGTAATATTATTTGTCGGATTTAGCGCCCAGATCACCTCAGAGTGCACAGTCCGTGTTCGCAGCGAATTTTGCGATTCTGCCAACAGCGCCTGGTAGATTGCCGTCTGCAGATGTAATCGACTTGTAATCTACATCTCCGTAAGACGATGCAAGTATTTATTCAGATGAGAATCACAGACAAGTCGCGCATCGATAAATGCAAAGTTCACCGCTTCTCGTTCTATCTCTCCCTCCGCCCCTTGAGCTGAAGCTGCGTCGATGATACGTTTCCGTACTGCAGCCCCGTTTGTGACGTTCGTGTAGAGCGCTGCATGCACGATAGCATCGAACTGAGAAAACGAGAACGTCTCCATCAATGTTTCCGGCAAAGCCTGAAGTGATCAAGTAAGCCAACTGCCGCCCTTTCTTCCACGTATACAACCACTCTCGAGGGCGGGCTCTCGACACGCAATGCGCTTCTTCAGTGAACTCCCAATATCCCTTCTTCTCTCCTCTCTTGCTATCGTAAATGCAGTCCCTGTCCACTCAACCCTCCTCACCCCAGACAACTTTGCTAGCCTCACTGCCAGCGGCCTCTGGTTTATCGAGTTCTTCTCTCCCTATTGCGGCCATTGTCAGGGCTTTGCACCCGTTTGGGAAAAGCTAGTCACAGAGACAGAGTTGGATACCCCTCAAGTACAACTTGCACAGGTCGACTGCTCCCTCTATGGAGGTATGCCATGCATCATCTCATCCGCTTCCTTGCTCACCAATCACAGACCTATGTGGTGCTCAGAGTATCAGGGGGTACCCCACACTGCGCATGTACAACGACGGCAAGGACGTGGGCGCGTTCAAAGGCCAGCGTGCCCTGCCTGATCTTCATGCCTTTATCGACGGCCACGTCGCGGCTCTAGCACCCAAATCGCCCCCGCCTGAAAGGGAGGATCCAAAGCCGCAAATTAACACCGCCGGCGAGGTTCTCGCCCTCTCTGACGCAACGTTTGCCGCCACACTCGCGCAGGGGCCCCTGTTCGTCAAGTTCTTTGCCCCATGGTGCGGCCATTGCAAGAAGCTCGCCCCAGTGTGGAAGCAGCTTGCGAAACATATGAAGGGGAAGATGAATATTGCCGAGGTGAATTGTGACGACCATGCCGCGCTGTGCAAGGCGTATGATGTGCAGGGGTACCCCACGCTTGTCTATTTGACAAGTGGAGGGATCAAGAGTGAGTATAATGGGGGAAGGAAGCTTGATCAGTTGAAGGCGTTTGCGGAAAAGGCTAGTGCGGCGGGGTTGCATGCGATTGAGAGCGAGACTGTTGATACACTTATTGCGGAGAACGAGGTCATGTACCTCCTTGTCCATTCCGACAACGCTATCCTTGTGCGTCCTTTTTCTGATTTCGATTTACTTTTATTGAATCTGGGATAGGACACCGTCCAGCGTGCCGCTGCACCCCTTCTCGGATCGCCATCTATCTTTACGACCTCTGATCCCGCCCTCCTTGCCCGCTTCGATATCCCGCAAACAAGTACCTGGGCTCTCCTCGCATTCAAGGACCATGATACCCTTCTCCCTGCAGCTATCCTTCACGAGCGTTCAGTCCCGACCTCCGCACCGGAGAACACTATCCGGAGATGGGCCCTTGCGCATCGTCTCCCGACTGCACTCGAGCTTACGCAAGACACCTTCCAGGGCGTGATGAATGCCCCTCAGGCGCCGTTAGTGGTCATCGCTGCTGTTACTACGGAAAATAGGGACAAAGCGAGCAGGAAGATGAGGGAGGTTGGGAAGAAGTGGAGGGTGAGGACACAGGGAAGTGGGATTACGAAGGAGGGCGGGAGAGAGGTGGTTTGGGCGTGGATGGATGCTGAGAGGTGGAAGGATTGGATGAAGAGTATGTATGGGATTGTTGTGGACGATGCGGAGGATTTGGATAATATCAGGGTTGTTGTGGCAGATCACAAGGTGAGGACTGTTGTGTTGTCGTTTGGATGGTGCTAATCGAAGACGTGCAGAGGCTTGTGTACTATGATCACGATCCTGCTAATCAGAGGCTCAAGATTACGTCAAGCAAGAGCTTGTTCGAGACTGTAGAGGCAGCCGCCGCGGGCAGACTATCTTACAAGAACTCGGAAAACTTTATCGAGAGGACAGCAAGGGTACGATTTTACCCTTTTTGCATGTGAACAGATTTCTTATCTTGATGTGCAGTACCTGAATATAAAGATGTCGGCGTTGGAAGCGTATGTCGTGACCTACCCGTGGCGTGCTGTGTTTTTTGTCTTTGCGATAGCCGCGGCTGTATTCCTTGTCTTGAAGCGCATCATTTCTGATGATGTGTCTTCAGATTATAGGAAGGTGGAGAGGTTGGACTAGATGTATTGGTAGTATTTATCTGATATTAATGCATCTGGAGGGATACTTGCGTGTCAACATTTGAGAAGAGGCTATAGCCGTTAAGCAGTACCAAGTGGTCTATATGCTGAGACATAATTTTGGTATCGTGCTTCAAATTACTGTCAGAAACGATGATAGGCAAGAAGGCAGATGCTAGACTGACAGACTTGGACCACTATTTCTTCTTTTCCTTCTTCTTGATCGTGGAACCCGTCCACAGTTCCCCGCCTGAGCCCACCCCAGAAGCCACAAGCCCGTCCATCCAGTCCGAGCTCGTCTCGTCATTTCCAAGCTCCTCAAACCTTCTGTTGAACCTGCCCAAACGACCCGTCATGGAGCTCTCCTCCTCCACTCCGCGCGCGTCTGACCATGTGCCAGTGTTCCAGACAGGGTTGTTGGTGGTGTCTCGTGTGAGCCGTATGGAGGACCGCGGAGAGGTCGTCCAGTGAGTGAATGAGGTCCCGTCTGAGCGTATGACGAGTTGGGGAAATTTAGGAACTACCGGGTTGGGGAGAACAGGTGTGCGACGTTTCCAAACGTGAGTTCGTCCGTATGGTGATGTAGACTTTAGTCGAGCTTGAATAATGAATGGCGTCTTGGGAGATGATAGTCTGCTTGCTGCTGCTAACGACGACATTGTGTTGAGTGTCGACATGACAAATTTCAAACGACAGAAATGGATTAGTCAGCTTTGGCGCGCTTCCAGTCAATTGTCATGTCCAACATTCAAACAGATATCGTCTTCGTCGATACTCTACATTTATCAGTGGACATCGGCCCAGACTGCTGGGGAAAGGCACGTCCTCAACCTGTCCAACTCTCCATCTATCTTCATCTGCAGCCTTCTTTCCTCGACGCATCTGGCGACTCCGACAATGTCCTCGACTCTGTGCATTATGGTCATCTTTCCAAAGCGATTTCAAGCAAGATCGGTGGCGCCTCGTTCACTGGAATTGAGAAACTCGTCTCTGCAGTCAATCAAAAGGCATACGCACTGGCAGGTGCAGCGGCAGCGGAGGTGCGGGTAGTGGTAAATTTACCGAAGCAGATCTTGCTTGCGGAAGGCTTTTCTGTCGATATCACTACAGCTCTATCAAACGCGACCTCGCCGCCTGCAATACGAATTATTTCCGTCAGGGATCTTATTCTTCCTGTTCTTATTGGTGTGAATCCGCCAGAACGCGAGGCAAAGCAGCGAGTGATCACGAATATCGAATTCTTCGAACGGCCAGCTTTGGATGAGCCGCCGTTGCTAGATTATCCTGCTATCGTAGCGGAAATCGTAAAAGTGCGTCAGATGGCTTTTGACTTCTCTTCCTCACTGACTTGGAAGTTTGTTTAGGGCATTGAAGCGTCGTCGTATCTTACGTTGGAAAAATTCGTGTTGCAGATTGTCCGCACGGCATGCCTTGTGTCTGACAACATCGATCGTGTCACTGTGCGATCGCAGAAACCTAGTGCTTTGAGCTTCGCGAATTCTTCTGGGGTAAAGATTACCAGGCGGAGGGTAGATTTCTTGCCATAATTCTATGTGGATGACTAGGCTCACATAAGCCCCCGTCCACGCGGACGGTCTTGGTACGAGACTAGTGGATGTCAGGTTCTGCTCCTCACTGACTATCCCAGACGGCTTAATTATTTATAAACTCATGCATGAACCCTGAACCGTGTATATTGAACATATCAGAATCTAAGGTCCTCTACCCCAAACATTTCCGCATAGACATATTGGACAGAAACCGAGACGTCAGTCATTCAAGTCGCTTCTTAGCCAGATTCAAATCGCTGTCCTTCAAGAAAGATGGCCTCCTCGGGGATAAGCTCAAGCTGCTTGTGCATTTTCTGCACGTCGTCCCCATCGCCGGTAGGCCTAAGAGAATAGCGGAGAAGTCTCGAACATGGCCGATCTCGCACTGTCGATAGTTGGGAAATAGAGTCAGTCAAGAGTTAGTGAAGGCCTGAGCCTCCACTATGCTCGAGTTCAACCGGTTGCGCAGGCCAAAACGATAATTGAGTTCATGAGAGAAGTGTTGATGCTGTGGTCACAAATTTGTTCAGTCGAGACCAGCCCAAGACCAGCCTCTATGTAACGTCCAGATGCCGCCGCTTCACGCGTGTTGTAACTTGTCACAATAATGTCACGCTTTCGCGACTGTAGCGGTGTTTAAAATTTAGAAATACATTTCAAGGATAGAATCGCCAACTTTGAGTGTGGCTACATAGATTTATCAAGATGTCTATGCAAATATTCGGAGAGCAGGTGCGTAGATCATTATTGATCTATTCTTTCCTCACACTATGAATTGTAGGCAACGGAGGAAAAGGCCGAAAACGCGCGTCTCTCCTCGTTCGTCGGTGCCCTAGCACTCGGAGATCTCGTAAAATCAACTCTAGGCCCTAAAGGAATGAACAAGATCCTCCAATCTGCGTCGACGGGCGATATTAACGTGACGAACGATGGTGCGACCATTCTGAAAGCAATACAGCTCGATAATGCTGCGGCGAAGATCCTCGTCAACATCTCGAAGGTGCAGGACGATGAAGTTGGTGACGGGACTACTTCAGTTACTGTGTTGGCTGCGGAACTGCTCAGGGAGGCGGAGAAACTGATTGCGCAGAAGATCCATCCACAGACAATCGTGGAAGGTTTCAGGATTGCGAGCTTGGCGGCACTGAAGGCTTTGGAGGACGCTGCTGTCGATAATTTGTGCGTAAGTTAATATAACCTTCTTGGATGGTGCTCACCATTCCACATAGCTCCGATCCCACTGTCTTCCGTCAAGATCTATTCAACATCGCAAGGACGACCTTGTCTTCCAAAGTCTTGTCACAAGACAAGGATTACTTTGCCAATCTCGCAGTCGATGCAGTCCTGCGGCTGAAGGTGCGTATGATAAATTCAGGTGCAAGTCAACATCTAGACCGGCTTACACTACTTCAGGGGTCGATAGATCTCGAGCACATTCAAATCATCAAAAAAGTCGGAGGAAAGCTCACAGATTCTTATCTCGATGAAGGTGAAATTTCCTCAAGACTGCTAGTTTTACGTTTCTTAGGCATACTCTCAGGTTTCATTCTTGACAAAACCATTGCTGTAAACTCCCCGAAACGCATGGAAAACGTTAAAATTCTCATTGCCAATACATGTAAGAGCGTATTCCTCACACAAAATTCACATGCTCATGTAACATCGTTAGCAATGGACACCGACAAGATCAAAGTCTTTGGTGCGCGTGTCAAAGTTGATGGAACTGGGAAGCTTGCAGAGCTTGAAAGGGCAGAGCGGGTGAGCGCTGCGCCCTGTTCCTGACAGGACTTATTTGACTGTTCTGCACAGGAAAAAATGAAGGCCAAGGTTGATGCAATCGCGGCTCATGGCATCAACTGTTTTGTGAACCGACAGCTGATTTACAACTATCCCGAGTCGCTGCTGGCGGAGAAGGGTATCATGACAATTGAGCATGCCGACTTCGAGGGGGTTGAGCGCCTATCACTGGTGACCGGCGGCGAGATCGCGAGCACTTTTGATCGACCCGATCTTGTAAACCTGGGACACTGCGAATTGATAGAGGAGATCATGATCGGCGAGGACAAGGTACGTAATGTGGAGAGAACAGCCATGTGTCTTTCGCTCATATCATCCTCAAGCTTATCAAGTTCTCCGGCGTCGCTGCTGGAGAAGCATGTACCGTTGTCCTTCGTGGGTCGACGACTCAGATGGTAGACGAAGCGGAGCGTTCATTGCATGATGCTCTTTCGGTGCTGTCACAGACAGTAAAAGAGACACGGACGGTGCTTGGTGGTGGCTGCTCTGAGATGTTGATGAGCTGCGCTATTGAAGAGGAAGCAAGGAAGATCAAGGGTAAAAAGGCTATAGCAACGGAGGCATTTGGACGTGCGCTCAGGCAGATACCGACAATCCTTGCGGATAACGCTGGTTATGACTCATCGGACCTCGTCACCAAGCTCAGGGCCGCCCACTATGAGGGACATGCCGATGCTGGTCTAGGTTAGCCCTTTCTCCCTTCGTTCAGCCTCCGATTTTTTGATCAACGGATGTCCAGATATGAATGAAGGGACAATTGGCTCCATGAGGAAATTGGGTATCACGGAGAGCTACAAACTTAAGCGGCAAGTGGTTCTAAGTGCTAGCGAAGCTGCTGAGATGATTATTCGGTATGCCCTGTTTATCCTGAAGCTTTACAGGACTAATCTGTGTTTTCCAGTGTGGATGACATTCTACGTGCCGCACCTCGTAGACGTGAAGCTGTATAGATAGACATGCTGGAATATCTTCATCTTAGTTCTGAAATGATGCTGAAGCACCTGAAGAGGGACATGAAAAAGAGTTACTCTTTGTGAACCTTACAGATGGAAGGAGAGGGGAAAAAAACACTCAGAGTCTCAGTGTCACCATGAGAGGGAGAAACAGTAGAAAAAAAGAGACATAGCAAGGAACAACACATGATATGTAGACAGTTGACCAACAGAGTCCTACACAGCCAGATATTTTAGGTGTCCTGAGGATGACTTGCACCCTTCATATGTTTGGATGTCTCTGGATTAGTAAATGATGCATCAGTTAGTATATACTTAGGCTAGTCAAATAAACTCAAAATCAACTCTGTAGCATATTCATGACATACATATAGTGACACATCTTTACATCTTATCATACTGATCTCTTTACCCCAAGATTCCTCCATTGTATATATATCTACTTACTGCATTGTTGTAGACTAGCTTTCACAATCTAGGACTTACACCAGTTCACCCTGTGAGACTCCTACCTTCTGTGTGATGTGACACCTGCCTACTTTGGCTGTCTCATGTTACATATTTTGAACTAAGTTCTAGCTTCTAGTTAACCCTCTCCTGGCTCTAGGACTGTGGGCTCTATTCAGTCTGATCAATTGATCCTGTTCTAGTTGTGAGTCACCTGTTCTCAATGTCTACTAACAATGAATCTACCAGATACCACCTCTGCCTGAGACCTACCACCATGCAAGACATGAGGACTGTCTCTAGGTCTGGAGGAACTGCTCAAGGGGCTCTTTGCATTGCATGTCCCCCTCAACCCTATGTGGCTGACACATCCAATTCCAAGGACAAAGTAGAACTTTGTTGAGGCCTGGATCTTCATGTGCTGCCACAAGATACCCTGATAACTGCTCTGGCAGTATCTTTTGAACCAGCTGCTCTGGTGGCTGGTGTGAGATCAGCTGTTCAGTCAGACTCATCTCTGACAGATTCTGTGAATCCTGAAGAAAATGCTCTGGCATTGTCGAACAATACTAGTACTACAAATGTAATATCTAGTACTGGAAATATACCTGATGATGTCCAGAACCCTTCTGTTTCCCATGAAAATAGTGAGATACCTCATCAATAGGCAGAGGCTGAAAATTTTTATCCTGAAGTTTTCCCAGGATTAACTCAGGAATAGAATCAAGTCATCAGCATGGCTAGGGACAGCCTAACTGATGAGCAGCACATGTTGGTTGACTTGCATAACAACAGAGCTAACCCTGACTCCAGTGCACATGGAGCAGGGTCCAGAAATAGCTTCAGAGATAAGGGCAAGGGCCCAGACCCCCAAAATTGGGGCGATGCTGATCTGTCATGTAATGAGTTGGATTTGAAGATTCAGCAAGAAATCCTCACAGTGTACAATATCCAGAAGGCTAGTAACAATGCCCCTGGAGAAGATGACCAGTGCTCTGGATTGTCAAGTGCTGGAGAAGATGCAGATGATGATGAGGAAGTTGAAGTTGCACCACTGATATGCAAGGAGCTTTTCAATCACATTTGTATCAAATGTGAACTAGAGAAAGAGATTTGTCAACTTCATAAGAAAAAATTGAAGTTGATGAAAAAGAAGCACCATACCTGTGCATTGTCAGAGCTGCTGTCACATGAGCTTGAAGCTATGATTGACAGGATCATGAATAAGGTTTGCTGAGGAAGCAAGTTGTCTAAGAAAGCATAAACTTAAGCTCATAAGTCAAGTGACAAAAGATAGTGCACTGGGATGTGCCTCTAGTCACAGGATTCTTTGAGCACTCCAGACACCTCTGTTAGCTCAAATAGCAACAGTGAAGATGAAAACTACTCACCTTCTAGTGGTAGCAGTAGTGATAGTGATCCTAATAAATCTTTTTCATTGTCATCAGACTCAGATAATGACTAGGGTGTAGCCATTGTTGAAACAAGAAGAAAGTTGGAAATAAGGGTGGATTATTATGACTGCACACAGGTCATTAGACCACTGGATTACAATCTCATAAGGAGATTGACCCTTTCTCTATAATATTTATACTACCTACAAATTAATAGAAAATTTCTATGCTATGTATGCTAAGTAAGACGCAGTCTTGCACAGCGTTGGTGTCTCGGCATCAGGGGTGGATATTGCTAGATTACTAAATCAGGCAATTCTCCAACTCTCTCCCTTAATCTGGGAATATCTAAATAATAGAAATGAAATGAAAAAGAAATGTCTCTCTCTGAATTGGAAAATAAAATGGTCAGCTATCATCATACGCAGTAACCTGTCAGGTCAGAGATCTGTCTCCATGCATACACCTGTCAGTAATTTAATTCCTTCTGTCGTCATGGAAAATCCATCACGTGATGGGGTGATCAATCCCATCAAAATACAAAATCATCAGTCGCAATATTGGCACTCTCCTGTGCCATGGTTGTTGCTGCATTCCCTTTCTTTTGCTTGGGTAATTCCTCTGTGCAATTTTGAGCAGTGTGTCCTTTCTTCTCGCATCAATAGCAGATGATGAAGGGATTCTATTTCCCCTTCTTTTGCCCAACCAATGCAACTACTGATCCTGATCCCATCACAGGATCATTTATGGCTGATTGCCTTCCTTCTTCGTCAACTAGTGAGCCTGTAATATCAGCAAGTACATTGAGAGTGCTGATTTCTGCACTCAGAGCTGCAGCTATGTTGGACCAAGATTTGTCCAGGTTCATGATGAGTACATCAATGACTGTTTCATCCTCGAGCTTCACTCCAATGGCTTTGAGCTTTTCAGCAACCTGAATGATCAGATTGATGTAATCACAGATCAGCTTCTCAGGATCATGCCTGGCTCCATAGAATTGATGC
>JABAJS010007748.1:2986-26373 GCA_018221635.1 Tephrocybe sp. 10521TJB
TAATTCCTCTTCGCACTAGTATGTATAGTATTCCGAAGCATTCGGGACATTGCTGTTTCGTCCAGTGCCATGCCATTCTTGTACTGGACACGACGGAAAAAAGCTGGCCAAGTATCAACCTTGTAGATGGCCTTGATTTCTTCAACCAAGCGTGCCGGAATGCCGGCCTCCGCGAATCCGTAGTTGTCGTCGAGGTGTGTAGGATTCGCCGCGTAGTGCTTGACGAAGATGTCCAAGAAGGCAACTTGAAACATCATGAGCCGTAAGCCGGTCTTATACGCCACGAATGTGGTATGGAGGCGATACTTGCTTGGGCCATCTTCCATGACTTCGAGCAAGGGGTGTTTCTCGAGAAGCCACATCGCGTTGCGGATAGTGGCTTCCTCAAGAACGGGACCGTTCATGGAAGCCCAACTTAGACGGTCCCGTTCTTCGGGTGGGAGGGCCAGAACGAGTGTTATGAGCACAAATAGCTCCCCGAGGTCGGGAACTTTCGCTTTGAGCCGATATTCAGGGAAATGAATAAAGCGGTGAAGGCGGGCAATGGCATCTTGGAGGATGGCTGGTGTGGTGCGAGAGAGACATAAAAGGAGGTGATAGAGGTGACCATACGCAGTGACAGCTTTTTCGGAGGCATGGAGGAGCGTTATGGCCGATGAAGCCTCTGAGGCAGGTGAGGTAGGTGTCTCAAGCACATCATCACAGGCCTTCATCAAGAGAACAACAATGTTGTTCATCAACTTGTACACGACTTCCACTGTTTGGTGAGGATGTTGAGGTGGTCGGGGTAGTCGTAGGCGATGGGGTCGCCTGATCTCCCGGACAGCTTTATGAAGGATATCGAGGTGGTTCCATATTCGTTCTTCCACTCGTTGAAAATGATGTCTATTGAATGCAAGTGGAAGGAAGAATTCAAAATCCCGTTTTTGAACGCTGGTCCGCACTTCGTAGATGTCAAAGGCCTCCCAGCTCAACCAATCGAAGTCCGAAGATAGGCGTCCATCCTCACGGTTGAGAGCGACGCCAATTCCTAATATTGAAGAACGCAGAGGATTACGGAGGAAGAAACAACGCAATTCACGTTCCAAAAGCACATGTCCCGATGTGACGAGCTTGCGGAATCGGGGATACGCTGTTGAAAAGGCAACAAGCGACTCAGAAAGTAGGTGTCTTGACAATTCTAGAAGCACGTCGTCGTCGAGTATTTCTAGAAGGCATGGGAAGGAGACAGGAAAGAAATTCGGAGTAGAAGCCAACCAGTCCTCTTCCTCTTCCTCTTCACAGGCGCGATGAACAGGAAGCGTGGAGGAATTATAGGGGCATCGTCGGCATTTCCATTGCGATATTAATTTGTGCGTTGTGTGCCATTTCGGATTTACGACCTCAACTCGGTGCATGGGAACTTGAACATTCTTGACCCTGCGGGTTGTTCTTTGTCGGCTGGACTTGGATCCAGACATTTCCTCCACGGGCGACGTGCTCGAATTCCACATGTGCTCGAGTTGATCTTGTGTGCTCGCCGTGAGGTCGGCAAGCTCGTACTGCACCACATGGTAGTCGCCTATATCGACGACTCTTCCATCAATTTGTTCAACCTATAGGACCGTCATCCGGCGCGTCAGAACCGGAAGGAAATTAATGAAGCGGATGGAGACACGAGACCTTGGTACTTGAAAAAAAAGTGAGAAATTGTAGGAATAGTCCACGTAGCGTCAAGGCCGGTGTGTACCTGCAGTTTGTGAGCAACATACGAATGGGGTGTGCATGGAGCAAAGTGCGCACCCTCCGGTATAGCCTCTTTCCATTTCATCCTGCTCCTTCAACAAATCACAACATATCCAATTCCCGTGAAGATTGGGGTGTGTAATTCCGGCGACGCTTGAATGAATCATCGGAGGCGAGGAAGGCTGGGAGTAGAATGTCATAGAAACTCGTAAGAATGACATCAAGGACGCATACCCAATGATTTGGCAGTTCCACGTCAAAGTGCAACGCCAGATCCTTCCACGGACCGCTGGGAGGTGTGAGCACAAGACAAAGCTTTTGGAGGTTGGAATTGTCCTCGAAGACCTCTACTCCGGGGTAGGGCGATTCTTTCAGCTCCGCTAGGTCGTGATACAGGCGCAAAAGGAGGGCTTTTGGGAGCATCGTGGCTAAGCCTTTGCTAACTGTGAGGGTGACGATTGAGAGTGAGCCGTTTGTGTGATTTTGAACCCTTCCATCAAGTGGCTGTTTTAGCTGAAAGCGGTGTCACCGAAAGGACCTCATCAGAATTGCTGACATAACATAGCCGACCAGGGTGGTCGACCTGAGTGACTTCGGGCCATCTAAGTATAACGCCAGGAGGCACCAACTCACCCGAAGCCCCCCACAGAGAGGTCAGCTGAAGGATCGGCGGATTTCAGCATGAATTTTGCTCGCCGAAATCGAGACTCCTCCAAGGATTATGTCGTTCTGGATGCAGTCTATCAGCCAGGTCTTAAAGCTCAAGCTCGCTTCCGGTTGATAGAGAGTGAGATGATGATAGAAGACCGATGAACTCATTAAAATGGAAGCACGGATGAAGGACACGTGGGCCTTCCGTTATGGTTGGCAGGGAGTTCGAGGACACACCACACGGGGTTGACGGACGGTTTCACATCAAGGAGATAGCCCACCGAAAATCTTGACATTTCAGCGCCCGTGATGATCAGCGGTGAGTGTTGTACATACCAGCAATCCAAGTATGACCACCTTGGAATGTCTGGTAGGCTTGGTGGTGTCGAAATGAAGGAAAATGATTCTAGATTTCAAAGACGGTTCTTTGCCAGTGCAGGTGATAGCAGTGGATCCAAACAGACTGAGATTGACCTCTGTTGACGCGACAAACGCGCGCGTCCAACAACCCCTGTCAATGAGCCCGAAAGAGATGGACTTATGTTTGGCCTTGTTGTATTCAGAGGTTCTCCGAAAAAAAGTTGAGCGCGCGAGACTCTATTGCACCACGATCGAAACACTCCAAATGCCGTCCACAACAAAAGCCCCGAAAGGCTCTGGCAAAAAGGCAGGCCCAGAAAAGAACGCCAAATCTCCCAGCTCTCCCAAAAAATCAAAAGCAGCAGTCCCATCTCCACCTGTGGAACCTGAAGAAGACGACGACGAGGAAGGGGACGACGAGGAGGAAGATGAAGAGGACAGTGATGATGAGGGTGTTGACGAGGAAGGCATGGCGCGGCTGATGAGCGCCCTTGGAGATGACGGCCTAGATGACTTTGATAGAGCACAGTTGAGTCTTGCGTTGGGCGATGAGAACGAGGATTGGTCGACAGACGATGAGGATGGGGAGGAAGCTGAGGATGGTGCGTCTGACGGTGAGGAAGCCTCAGCCGCTGGCAGTGACGCAGAGGATGAGGATGAAAATGACGACGCTGATGACGGCGAAGGTGATGGGGAAGGTGCAGACGAAGACGATGAGAATGAAGAGGACATCCTACTTGAGGATGTCGATGCCCTAGACGACGACGCCGTGCCTCGGCAGAAAATTGAAATCGATAACAAAGTACGTTATAGCCCGTGAACTCCCTTTGATTGATTCTCATGTTTTATAGATCGCTCTTGACCGAATTCGGGAGACTATAAAACTCGACTCTTCATTCCCCTGGACGGAAACTCTAGTCCTCTCCTATCCTCAAACAATAGACGTCGACGTCAATGACGATCTGAACCGTGAACTTGCCTTGTACGCATCCATCTTCCTTCCTGACTCTATACGCCTCACTAACTCCCCCAATCTTCCAGCTATAAACAAGCTCTTCACAGCGCAGATACCGCTCGTTCATTAGCAGCAAAACACAAGTTCCCTTTCACCCGTCCCGCGGACTACTTCGCGGAGATGGTAAAAACCGACTCCCACATGGAGCGGATACGACAACGCCTGTTAGATGAGTCTGCCGGTATCAAGAAGAGCGAAGACAAGCGGAAAGAGCGTGAAGGGAAGAAGTTCGGAAAACAGGTCCAGGTCGAGAAGCTCAAAGAGCGAGAAAAGTCGAAGAAAGAGATGGAGGAACGACTTCAAGGCCTTAAGCGGAGTACGTTGCCTTTTTGTACGCGGTGCCATGGACTGCGGCTGATCGTTGTTCATTTGATTTTTCAGAACGAAAGGACGTCCTCGACAACCCGCAGGCAGGTGACGATGATTTCGATGTTGCCGTTGAAGACGCCATCGCCGACAGGCCCGCGAAGAGAGGTCGGGGTGCGGGGCCCGGAGGTCGAGGTGGCAGAGGTGGCAGGGGTGTCTCTCGTCAATCTCGGGATGCGAAGTATGGGTTTGGAGGTGCCAACAGGCGGTCGAAACAAAATACGAGGGATTCGACAGATGACTTTGGTGGCTCGAGAGGACGGGGTGGTAGGGGTGGAGGTGGAGGCAGGGGTGGCGCAAGAGGTGGACGAGGGGGAAGGGGCGCAGGACGGGGCGGAGGTAGCAAACGCCCTGGAAAGGATAGGCGTATTGCAGCTCGCAGCAGATCATGAGTTTGTTACCTTCTCCTGCGTTTCACTGCTCTGTTTTTCGCATCGTTGGACAGTTTGGTGACGGAACAGAGCTGTTGAACGTGCAGTGGGGCTTCCGTCGAGACTTACTATCACTGATTCAGATACATTTGTCATTTGTTCTATGGAATCTGAGGAACATCGTATTTGAAAACCATATACAAACGACCTCAGAAGACGGTCAATAGAAATGAAGAGAAAGAATTCAATTAACCTCTGCCTTTATGAATCTCGTTCTCGCAAGACCAAATCGACGATTTGTAACGTCGAAAACGCTGTAAAAACGCTGCAAGAAGGCGAACCCGTCTAAATTTACATCCATAATGTCAAGCGATTTTGAGTTCAGCGACGGGGAGCTTACTGATGAAATCAAGACCAGAACCACTTGGGCTACCCATATCGGCGACAATAAGATAAATTTTATCATCTTCGCCTCCTATGGTGTCATTAAGATGTCGTGGCCACGTTTGTGCATCAGGGGTAAGTTCATAAGTTTCCTTATTCATTTAAAGAGTATTGGCATCGATAAGGAATTCCAGATATCTGAGATACGCACAGAACCGATTGTAAAGAACAAACTCTCCATTTTCACGAATTGCGCCTCAGTTATAGTCAGTAGCCCTGTGGCGCTAAAAGCGGGTGTCAAACCTTATCACATTGGACGCATTGGAAAGGCAGCTCACTCATCTTCCTCCGCACCTGTCGCACGCCGATAAACTTTATATGCATCCGAAGCAATGAGAAGTAGCGTTGTGCCGATATCAGCAATGCCAGCAGACGACCTCAGTAGATGGATATCTTCTCCGTAGGTCAAGTCTTCATCGATTCCCCAATATTGATCTGCGGGACTTATGGTCGTTATTGGGACATAGTTGAGGGAACCGGTAAACCTAAACGTTGCCAAAAATAAGTATAAGTTGCAATGGAAA
This sequence comes from Tephrocybe sp. 10521TJB, assembly GCA_018221635.1. NCBI lineage: Eukaryota > Fungi > Basidiomycota > Agaricomycetes > Agaricales > Lyophyllaceae > Tephrocybe > Tephrocybe sp. 10521TJB. The sequence goes on from JABAJS010007748.1 coordinate 8,443, forward strand.
CAAGTCGCATACTTTGCGGTGTTTGTCGCTCCAAAAGTTATCTCCCCATTCGCGATGCTATTGCTGTTGGGCTTGTATGACATACAAATGGACATTGTAGGTATAACCCCAGATTCAAATAGGTTCTTGATCACGGGAGACGCGCCTCCAGGACCTTGAGTAGGTATAATTAGTTAGATACATTCTGTTGTCCATGAGAAGATGATGCCAACCTGAAGCAAGGTCAACGGGTCCAACCCTAACATATGATAATTAAGGACAGTGGGTTGCGATTCAGTGAGTATTTACCCCAGGATTCCGTCAACGCCACTAAAACCTCGCGCGCTAGAGGCCGCGCCGATGGTCTGCTGCTTGGCGACGAGATTCCCTCCAAGGGTTATTTGATCAAGATCTACGAAAAGTCGAGTCAGAACATAAAAAAAAGTCATGCAAAATGCGCATACATTCAGCCCCAGTGACTGCTCCAGAGCCGTACGATATATCCTAATCAATTAATATGAAGATACAATGCTGAATGATTGACACCAGACTTACAAACGTCTTGTTATTCTTAGAACTGATGTTCGTCGGTTGATAAGTTCTATCAGCGCCGACCCAGCTATCATTTTGTTAACGTGTCGTTCTACCGGGTCACCGGTATATCCTTACGTGTTTGAACTACCTGAAATTCAAATCACATTAGTTGTTAAACACAGCTAGCTGATTATGTTGAAAATATATACCCATATCGAGGAGAAGCGAAAATGTACTCGGCGGTTGACCTATGCCAACAGGAACGGTGTAGGCTACCCCTACAAGTGAAAATGGTCAGAAAATGCGTGTAAACTGTAGTCTAAGTCCATAACCTGCATCCGTCACATCAATTGATTCTCGAGGCCCTCCAGCGACGCCGTTTCGCTCGGCTGTCTTGGAGTGGAACGCAGCAGGACCATGGGGCTGCATTCCTACAAGCAGCTTCTTAGCACGGGCCTGGTCGCGTTCCAGAATCTGTTTTGCATCATGGTAGAGACGCGTCTCGAAGGAAATAGGTTTGATGATAAAACGTGACATAGTATGTATCGAGCGTGGCTCGAAGACAGTGAGAGGTGAAGAAAAAAATGGGTCGTATTTGGTAGGACTTTACACGTCCAAAGATCGTCGCTGACATCATCGATGAGAGGGCGCCCGTATAAATAGCGCGTCGAGTCTGCCAACGCGATATTCGAATTCAAGACGCGTCCAACGCGAAAAAGAAAAAAATATTAGTTCCTGCAGTTCGAAATGCCGTGAAAACATGTGCGAGGGGTAGCCAGAAGGTAAAATAGCAGAATGATATGGAGAATTGGAGTGGCTATGGACACGTGCGCGTTTTATTGGGTTGAATTAAAACGGAGATTGATACTTTCCTCTTCACACAACCACCGTCACCGAATTGTGCCTTGCATGTCGTCCGAGTACTCGGGATATGCTGTCACCCTCGAGTTTAACCACTGAAAGCTAGTCAATCTTATCTTGAAGATCCTTCCGATTGCGACGAACATATGCTCACATGCTGCATCATTGGATACAGAGACATCCGGTCTCCATTTCTCCCTATAACCACACCATCAATCCTAGAACGCTATACCGGGACGACAAAGTAAACTCAATCTTGGCGAATGGGTTTCCTTACTCCAGGTGAATGATGCCGATCACATACGTCCACCTATCATTGACGCGCCTTCAGAAAATTATCGGCTCATGGATCGTGTGTAAATGCCGTGGCTTTCTCAACTGGTGAAGGACGTCTTATGGCTAGTGGCGGAGATGGTACGCGACGAAATTTTCTTGCAAGGAGCTTCTGATCATGGCGGGATTGCTAGATTTCCAAACTCTTATTTGGGATTTCCACCAGGAGGACGTGAGCACGCCGATTCATACCCTTAGGGGCCCTAGGGTGGTGTATTCTCTTAAAGTACAAAATTAGTCATTTTTCTAATGATGAATTTGTAGGGAAACGTCTTCTCTTTGGCATTCTCCGCCCTCAATCGACACATGTATTCGTTCGTGAAGCATCTTCAGGTCATAGCTACCAATACTAACCAAGGTGTGAAGCGGAGGCACAGACGAAACAGTTCTCAAATATGACATTTCAACCCTGGGACTTCGATTGGTTAACACTACTACGCAACGCCCTAATCGAACGTTCCGATCACACGACGTATGTATAGCCTCACTGACGTTGTGTCAAGTGGTTCTTATGTTTTCCTGCAAGGACACTATTCGAGCAATTTCTTGCCACCCCTTCGATGACGAGGTCTTCCTCAGCGCAAGGTATCGCATCGGTCTCATTAACGGCAACGTCAGCGTCAGAAACTACAATTTTATTCTAGTCAGGATGGACGCATCATACTACACGATGGGCGTGTCAACGACTTAACTCGGGCCCAAGATATTCTACAATTGAACGCTGAAGCGACGAGCGTACAGTATCATCCCATCATGGAACGCGTTTTTGCCACAAGCGATAGTCGTGGACAAGTGTGTCTGCGTGACACGCGTATGGCCTTTGGACCTCTCGCTGCTCGTTCTCGTAATGGCATCGTACAAACGGTGAGTTGGTGTTCTGACTCAATTCTGCACATACTATGCTCACGGGCTGCCAAACTCAAAGTACTTGACGAAGCTCACTAAGAAGACGCATCCTAATTTGTGCAGAGCAGAGGCAAGTAGTATTACTTTCAATTCTGATGGTATGCTTTTCTTCTTCGCCTCGCTCCAAATTTACTTATCGAGTCTTCAGGAAGTAAATTGGCGGTAACTATGCTTGTAGGCTTGGATTGTATCCTTGTCACGTCCGTCTACTGACTTGGTTACAGAACTTTCTCCCAACAATCTACGGTTTGTCTGACCAAAATCCTCTCGCGATATGCAGCGGGAAGAACCATCCAGATGGAACGCCTGTACTCCCACCAGAGCGGTCCTACTCCAACTCATGTACAATCAAAGTCAGATTTCTTTCTCCTCACCCGTGATCACGTCTCTGATGTCAATCTAGAATGGTGGATTTGGGTACTTTGGGATGTCCTACGGCGAGTTTTATGGTGCTGGTTCTGAAGATTTCCGAGGGTATATATGGAAGATCCCTACTGTTGGTCAGCTGGCCGATCTGAGGGTGGAGGTTTCTGCCGACAACTGGGTATCTCAGGATTGGCAAAATACCATCGGTATGTCCTATTTTCTAAACTTTTCATCCAGACTTGATTAAACCTTTCTGGAGCATTTACAAGTGGCAGTGAAAGGCCTAAATTTATCCCTGTCGATCTTTCCACACCTCATTGTTACCTGAATGGTTTGTCTCCTGCACCTACAACGACACCTCATCTGAATTCTCGTTCTAGGCCACCAATCCATCGTAAACTCGACCCTGTTTCATCCTCATCTTCTTCATGTCATCACCAGCGGAATTGAAAAGGACATTGTTCTTCACAGTCCGACATCAACTTCCCCGTGCGCACCGGGCCTCCAGAGGACACCAACGGATATGAGAGCGCTCACAGAAGATGATCGTGAAGATCGGGCAGTGTACTTTCGCATGTTGGCAGGTATCGAGCCCGATGACGCGGATTCAGAGGCTACTTCGATTAGGATGTTTGATCAGTGAGCGGCTCTCCTTCGAAATTTTGGTATACGGACAGTAACTGGCATTTTGAACAGTATTTTAAGGGAGGAAGGCAATAGTGACGTATTCGATGTCCGGAGGGTGCACGATGATTCATCATCCGAAGAGGACTCGGAGTCCATTGACCAGGATGATGACGACGCCTGGTACTATCCTTTTTGAAAGTTTTAAGGGTCCTCTACTTGTTCTAGCAATAAAATGCACATTATCTAGTCAAAAAAGCCCGACGTATCGTAAATTAACCAATAAGCTATCGTCTATCCTATAACCACCGAATGGCGTCGTCTATCTAGTACCATATACTCCGCGTCCGATGTATTGGGACTATCTCAGCCGTCTCTATGCCCTCTATCCTGTCCTCCCCATTCTCTATCTTTTTCGCCAAATCCCAGAGATAGAAATCTATCAGCACACTGCTGACAACATCTTCACCGGACGTCCCTTCTTCCGAAAAGATTTTTAGTATCTCCTGCCTCACCCTCTCGACTGCGATGATACTCGTAGCGCGTAGGCTTATTTCCTCGTGTGATCCTGACACCACGGGCGTGCCTGCACGCAGAAGGTCGAGGAGGGCTGAAGGATAATCTAGGATACGCAGATGGTGTAGAATCTGTGGTACCCGATAGTCTGCAAACATTGTGAGTTGCTGGATTCGGGGTCCACGGGTTCCAGGAAAGATAGGGTGCGGAGAACTCGATGTTGCAGGGAAGAAGGCGGCCCAGGTCTCGGCGACGAGAATTTGTGCCCTCTTCCAGAGAAATACTGAGAAGAGTGGTCAGTCGGAAGCGGTTCATGCCACAGTGCAGACATACCCTTCCTGCCATTTAACGTAAACTCATCACGGTATGTCGGGAACGTTTCGACAACCATTTTTACCAGCTGGAGAGCCGTACCTTGCCCTCGGTGTCGCCGTTGGAACTCTTCTAGAAATCCTTGAAACGAGCCATCAAAGTTCTGGAACGTCCTTTGGATGAGTCACATAGATGCAGTAAATGGATAATTAACCTACTTTGCAAAGGATCGACCCAACTTCCCTCATAATGGCAATCCGCTGCTTCAGCTGAGGTATTTGCTCCGTAGACTGTGGTGCAGGGCGAAACACATGCTCAATCAAAGAATCGGGACATAGCTCTTCAGACGCGTAAAATTCTGGATCGGTGATTGGAATATTGTCGTCCGCCAGAGCTGCATTGGATCTTAAGATGAAATAAGTCCAGTAGATACGCGGAATTATCATACCCCTATTAAGAGAAGCAACAAGACTCCAATAACCCGTCCATAACTTCTTTTCACCAGAAGCCCAGTTTTCCCGCCATTCAACGCCATACCGATCGGGCTGGCCCTCCTTTTCGGACCAAAAGCTGAAGTTGAGGCAGGAAATGAGGAATATCCAGTTCAAGACGGTTTTGTTTGTGGGGTCCGTGGCGACGTAGGGGTCCGACGGTAGGATATGGAGAGGGTGCGTACGCCACGTACGTGGGGTGTAAGATTCGACCAGAAGCCTTTGGCGGATCTGATAGAAGGTAAGACTCCTCAGATTCCGCATCTGGTGAACCAATGGTCGGTACTGACATGCTTTGCGGCCATCTTTACGCCGTCATCGTTGATGACCACGAGGTTCGTTGACTTCAGAAGGTAAGACACATCTTATTAGGGACCAACTAAGAGTGAAATCCCTCTCACTTTATAGGCATATTCTGAGCTTTCGACAACTGGGTTAATCTCTTCGTTGTCTTGTCTTGTGACACCAGATTTTTCTAAATCATTGACAGTAGTCGCCGCGTAGACGGGCAGTTTAGATATTAGAACCGTAATAAGGCGGTGGAGCTCAAGGTAGGCTGTGTAGACGCATAGGCGGGAATTCATGAGTATAGCTTAGATCCCTTGCAAGATATTCTTCAGCATCGAGTCACGAAGCGTGGATTAGAAAAAGTGATCATTCGAAAAAGTTTTCTGATGCTAACGCCGCGGGGTATAGGGATAGATAAGATTGGCCACAGATAAGATTTTCAGGGGTCCACTATGACGTCGGAGGGCTAATCTCGATACCCTCCAAAAATCGAATTTGAGGACATTAAATGGAAGGAGGATCAGGCTCATGCTAGATAAAAAACTTGGATGGAATATATTTTTACCTTGGTTTCGCAAAAAGGTGGAAATCTTGAAGGAAAGACATACATCTCTAGTTTGTGGTGGGAGTATGTAGGTTATCGAAAACGAAAATCTCGATCTCATAGTCAAGCAGTGAAGGAAGGGCACTTGTAGAAAAAAGCGATTAATTGACAATACAGGTACATCTTTCACGATTCAGACCCTCTGATCAGGAGGCTTCCTTGATATCTTCGTGCGTGATCTGTCCCTCCAATATCATCTCGCCCTCATGTTTCAAGTCAGGCTAGAAAAATGTGTGGAATTCCGGGAAAACAAGAATAGTACAGTTCACTATACCTTGTGAAGGATCTATTCAAAAAAAAAAAATAGGAGGTTAACCGCCTGTAACATTCAAAAAATGATACCAAGGACGAACCGTTCCGCGAGTCTTCTACATAGAGTGGCGGTGAGGTGAGATTAAACTCAGTTGCGAACAAGATTGAATATTTGATATACCTTGGCGACACCTGAAGGAAAGTTAGTCGATGGAATCTGACTGAACTGGCACTGGAAGGAACGCACCTATGACACGTTCCTTGAACGGGACTGGGTTGGCCGATACTTCACTTCCATCTCCAGGCGATGTAGAAGCTATACCAAGAGTTTGTCACTGTGTCCAACTGCATATATATTACGACGGCCTCCCGTACCTTGTTGAGGAGCAGTATTGCTTCTGGTTGGAGGCGCCGTTACGTTCTGAGATGGTAATTTGGCAGGAGCCTGTTGCGTCTGGTTGTCCACAATAGATGTCATGGGTGCGGAGAATGGAGAGTGGAGAATTAATCGAAGAATGGATTGAAGAGTGAATCTTGAATCTTTATATAATGCATTATAGGAGATGGTATAGTGACGTCATCATCAATAGTCATACTACGTCATACAAAAAAGGTTCCTACTGAACCGCCGACTCTGTATTGTCAAGTACAGATGCTAAAGAAAACTCTGATCCATTATGACGGTATCTAACCCCGATACCCGTACCATCCGCCACCCAAGCATCAGTCGTCAATTTGACCGGGACGAGTTGACGAAGTTCTTGGAAGGGAGACCGCTGTAATTCAGGCGGTGTCATGGAGAATAGTATGCAGTCCTGACCATCACCACAGACAAATATGAGTGCAGTTAGGATACGAGAGAAGAAAGGGTTACATTACCTTGACGCTAAGGCCGGATACTTTGAAACCAACGACCTTGACCGCCTGGCTAACAAGGATCTCGCCCGAAAATGCTGTCCACGTCGGGCCGTCGCCCTAGACAGTTCCGAATCAGAACGGAAAGAATTTGGAACAAGAATGTTGTTCACGTACCGTGTGTCTGAAAGAGCCCTCGCCGATGCAGTCAACCCTCCACATGTCTGTCTTTGTACCCGAAATAACAGTATTTCTAGATGATTTTATTTTTAGATGACTGAGGCAGTAAAACTTCGGAGGAAGAGACCTCACCTAACGTCGACGGTAGACTGTCGCATCAACTGGATACGTGTAATAGGTTTCTTTTTGAGGAACCCTGTAGTCGGGCAGTACGGGAGGAAAGTCATCAACGACTGTGACGAGGATTCAAATGTTAGATGGAAGGGAATCGGCTGTGAGATGCAGAATGTCCGGGAACTGGGAAGATGTAGCTTGACGATGATAGGCTGTATTCCCTCTTTCCTTGGACTAATCACAGACCGGTGACAGGTCCAATACGGAGTGTCGACGAAGCCAAGGCGAGAGGCGATCAGAGGCGATGGCAGAGGTGTGGCGGGTCGCGATCGGGGAGCGTAATTGAACGGTGTTGACACTGTGCTAAAATTCAAATTAGTATTTGTAGATTTCTGAGTGGGTCACGGATCGTACACGGAACTACCAAGGACGGTCGATTTTATTGGTAAACGGGATGGGGCAGGAAATTGTAGATGTTTCGATATTGTAGCGGTTACGGCGTACTTGAGGGCGCGTGAAATCAGTTTAGGTATGGCGCGGAAGGTGGCCTCACAAGTGTGGAAGCCTTACATCGATCGTCGCTGTAAATCCAGGAAGCCCTGATAGCTTGACAGCAAACGTTGGGGGAAGAGGCTGATCAAGAGTTAGGACGAGAATGCAAAAGGGAGGGTAATAAATACTGACATATGTATTGCCGTCGTATGTCAAGGTAGTGGGGAGGTATAATGAAAAGGGGAGGCTGGAAGGGCAGGTATGGTCGGCAGCATTCTTCTTCCACAGTACGTCCGTAGCAAGGCATAATTTGGCATGAGTCGTCCCGCCCTCCGCAATCTCCCTCAGTAGAAGCCTACCCTCTAGCTACAGAAACACAGGGAATCATCGTCGGCTACTGCTATTGCCGTTATATAAAGGGCTCACTTTAACTTCGACCCCAAGGACATTGTCTGCCTTGAAGAGTTCCACTAAGCCCTCAACATGACCTTGCACCCCATATGTAGGGACCGCAGTGTCGCTTTGCTGTGTTACCAATCTTAACTGGGCGTCACCATTTTTTGACTTTTTAACAAATTGACCGGCCGGCCGGGGTCGCAGACGGTCCACTATAGCAATGCGTCGTTCTGACTGGTGTGGTTCCGCCGTGTACGAAGGGGTGCGGGTGAACGAAGGGGCTACGTAAGACGGGAGGCTGCTGTGAGACTGTGACATGGTCGAATGGGCCGGAGGTAAGTTAGCAAGACAAGAGTTATAGGTGTGATCATGAAAGGCTGGTGATTCTATTCTCAGAGCCTGTGTGGAGGAGCACATGTGTGTTGCACACAAGATGAGAATTTTGAACCATATGGACGGGCTGAGTCAAAACCGGCGGCCTCGGCATGGACAGCGTGAGGACTAAGAGTATGAAGCAAGGTGCTTGCTCAAAGCAAAGCAAAGAAGATGACAAGGCGACAGATATTCCTTTCAAAGAATCGACCAGTATCCCAGAACAACTTGGCATGTCGAGGTCAAGACCCTGTTCGACGTATTCCAATTGCGCCGAAACAAACAGTTCCAAATTGAAAATGGAATTGTCGATCACGATCCCCGGTGCACGCGGCCGACGTCTGAATTTGATGTAGGATGTATTTCCAAGTAGTATGCGACGACATTGGACGGCAACAAACGAGGCCGCTCACGTTCACGCTCATGTGCCATCGCGTGAGGACTCTCCAAGCGCTGTTCACGCTTGTCCAGAATAGATAAGTGCACCTGTTGGTACTCTTTACTTTCTCATGCACCATTTTCGGGCGCTTCCTCAGCACGAGGTTGAATTGCCTACAGCTAGTACACATGCATGTGATGCTATTACGAGGTGTCCACTTGACACGAGGACGCCGGTGACTGCAATTTCGAAATCGCTGTCATCTCTACAATGACCACGTGTGTGAGTGGCTTCACATGCACAAGAGTCTTTTATCAAGATCATACGCTCATCATGGATGTTTAATGGACACGAGGGCGCTCATCATTACGCGTTCGTCCAACCCATGATCGAGGACACGTTCAAAAGACATATGCATATTAGCCCATATATTAACACCAAGGTAGATAAAGAAAAATGAGGATAGTCAGCCAGTTCAATTTTTATATTGAACGGCGCCAGAAGGGACTGAGCAAGTTCTTTGAGTCCATGGCGATATTGACGTGTTGTTGACGTGTTGCTTGATGCTGTTGTTCACGCGTCTCTTCGCCGCAAGCGCCGCACTCTCTTCTCGAATCTCACCACGAACTTCACAATACATCCAGGCCGTAATAATTGAGCCACTCCTACCATCTCGCATCGATGCCAGCGAATCAGCACCATACCGAATACGCACCACCAGTCCTCCGCGCACCCTCACCTGCAAGCTCTATTGGAACCACTTACGGCGCAGATCAGACTTCCTTCTCGGACACCGAAGACCAAATAGACCAATATTCATTTGAACAAAAGTGGGAAGAGCGGCTCGCTCTGAACTTGCCACGACCCGAAGAGCAAATATCGGACCAAGAGCCCCTTTTGCCCCGCCCACCACCAGACTCAGAGGCGGAACAGCGTAAGTGGTATATTTGCTCATGATCGTCGTCGAGAAAAGTCCTGAGGTGGGGTATTTGTAGTTCTCTTTGAACGGATTACAGCGCATCTGCGCCATGTGGTGCATAATCTCGAAGACAATGAGCTGTTTGAGCGGACCCTACTTCGTGGCTCGCAGGCAGGATTGGAACCGCTCCCCAGCACCAATGATATCGATGCGCTCATGCGTAGTATGATGGTTTCACCAACGCCTGCTCCATCAGAATCGAATGCTGGCCGTGGGCGGTCGGGCAGTCGCACGGGTGGAACCGCACAAAGCCCGTGGCTTGTGAATGGGCAAGAACTTCAGCTGGATCCTGATGAATCTCTACTGAATGCTGGAACTATCCCCGGGAAACGGAGTCGGAATGGGAGCAGACGAAATTAGTTATTCATGAGCTGGTGTTACAGATGCAATTAGCTGGTACAAAGCTGGTATGTATTACAGGATCCTCATGAGAACGTTGATTAATTTATCCTATCCCAGTGTCCGCGTGTGCGTTGTGTCCATATTGTCACCTACTCCTCCCCGCCCTCCGAGAAAAAATCGGAAAGCCCGTCTTCGATTTTTTTGATGACTTCGAGGATGGCCTTCCGTGCAGCACTCCTACAATCATGATGCATATACGGCGCGCTCCCCCATCGCTCATACTCTTTGTGCACCTGTTTCAGGCGACCCACGGCATCCGCCAACCCAAGCGCAAGAACCGCATCAGCCCTCGTCTTGTCTTTCCAGAATTCGACCCAACTTTGCGTACATCCATGCTGGTGCCACGTCGCTCCACACGTCGCTGCATGATCGAACACGGGCGGCCTAGTCCGGAGGCGTTCCCATGTGCCTGTGAGGCGGTAGTAGCCAGTGAGCAGGCGGAGCTGCTGTGCGCGGTTGATCACGAGACGACCTTCATCGTCGACGGAGCCTTCTTCAGGCTCAGGCTCAGGCTCAAGCGCAGGTGCAGGTGCCCCGGACCCCGACGCAACGACCGCAGCTGTACCAGGCACGACGAGACTATCTGCGACAGTTTTCGGCATCGTAGTCATCGCTTTTAACTCGACATCGGTCTTCGTGCGTTTTACGACGACTGCTTTTTGCATCACCTCGAGATATGCGACGCCCCTCAGAGTGCGGATGTCGAGTTCGTCGGCGAGGGTCATGGCAAGATAGGCGTATTGCACGGAAGAGCTCATGAGCTGCTTCAGGTGGTTGATCATTGTGGTTAAGAGTGGTTCGTGATTGCATAGCTGGGCAAGTCTGATGAGCTTCGTCAGCTCCTCGGTGCTCTGTACAGCGGTACCGGTGGAGATCTCCCGATGTGCCGTAATCGTGTCCGAGGAGAAGGTGTACGTGTGAGCAGGGGGGACAGCGGCGAGGATTGGTGACGGTTTTCGACTGACGTAGCCGTGGATGGTGTTTAGTGCCCATGTCTCAAGGTTCTTGAAGCCGTATTTGTTGGACACGCGAGCAATGTCGATCATCAAGGGAAGATCCTCGCTTGCCTTGTTGATTTCGGGTGGCCTGCGATGCGGTTCAGTGAATAGAGATGCGAGGATGTTTGGATGGGGACCTACAGGGCGTAGAAAGACCAGAGGAAGTTGCGGAACTCGGAAGGAGTGTCACCGGTTAGGATGATTGGGTTGTCGTCTGACCTGCCTTCGACGTCGAGGCTGCCTTGAGGAAGGCTGAACATGGCGCCGAAGCTTGTCGTCGTGTCGTTACTGAGTCTCGTGCGATGAACCTGCGCCTGTTAGTCAACATCAGCAGAACCAACGACAAACGTACATTGAAGAGTGTATCCTCGACCAGAAACACGCAGCTGCCGTCGTCGAAGTAATACTCGGGGTGCCGTGTGCGTTGTGTAGAGGACTGCGTCATAGCGGTGGGTGTGGAGCAAAGTTTCTTAGTAGAGGGAAGATCTGGGTCAGGGAGGTAATCAGGAGTGCATCTAGGTCGCTTTCCGTCTCTGGTTCTGACAACGGACCCAGCGGTGGGTATCTCTGGCGAGTTACTGACCGCTTCCATGACGGAGAAGCCCATAACTCTAATTTTGATATTTTAATTAATTATTTTGGAACCCTAACCCGAAAAAACTTGCGTGTTGGGTCCTGACAGTGGCACTCCCGGGTCCGCCTTTCGAGTCATATCCCCTGCAGTTTCGTGGAATGTAACGTGAATAACCCGTGAACGCGTCTTTGTTGAATGAAACAACCGTGATGGTGGGAAGCTGCCGGCTTAGTCAGTGATCAATTTATAAGGTCGCGTGTTTGTTTTTCGCTTTCCCTACCCTCCTCCACAATCTTCCTTCCCCTCCCCCCGCCTCACCTGCTTCGCAAGGCCCAGCTATCTCGTCATGGCCTTCGTTTTCAAGCGAGGTAAGCTGCTTCTTCAGGGTCATCGTCGCGAGTGGCTGTGGCTGAGCACGATTTATTTTAGATGGGTATGTCGCACGTAGTCGCGTCGCGTCGCGTCAATATTGACATCTTAATTACATGTAGACGTAAAGAGCGCGTTCAGTTCGACAAGGTGCGACTGTTTTTTGTCGTTTGACGCGTCGTTGTCTTATCAGCATCTAAGATCACCACGAGGATCGACAAGCTATGCTACGGACTTGACATGAACTATGTGAACCCTATTGAGTACGTAGCGCGTCTTACATAGGGGTAGTTCTTTCACTGACGCGTATTATTCTAGGGTCACCCAAAAAGTCGTTGCAGGAGTATACCAAGGTGTCACAACTGTCGAGCTCGATGTACGCCAATCTGTCTACCCCTAAAGTATCACAAAGCCTAATCGCATCCTTAGAACCTCGCCTCTGAGACCGCTGCGTACCTTACGACAAAACATCCGGATTATGCCGTCCTGGCCGCTCGTATCGCCATCTCCAACCTCCACAAGGAGACCAAGAAAAACTTCTCCCAGGTCATCAAAGACCTTTACAACTATGGTGACGTCGAATTTTGCCAATCGCCTTGCGTAAATTGACATTTTCTCCATAGTCAACCCCAAGAATGGTCGTCCAGCTGGCATGATCTCCAAGGAGATCCACGACATTGTCTGCGAGCACGCAGAGACCTTGGATTCCGCAGTCATCTACAGCCGTGACTTCGAGTACAACTTGTGAGTTTTTCTGGCAACCAATATGTTGATAATGCTCAACCTCTGATTCGTGTAGCTTCGGCTTCAAGACGTTGGAACGTTCATACCTCCTCCGTATCAATGGAAGGGTGGCAGAACGCCCCCAGCATATGATCATGCGTGTCGCTGTTGGCATTCATGGGGCAGATATCGATCGTGTCATCGAGACCTATAACCTTATGTCGGAGCGCTTCTTTACTCATGCCTCGCCTACTCTCTTCAACGCCGGTACACCCCACCCGCAGCTCAGTTCCTGCTTCCTCGTCTGCATGAAGGACGACTCCATTGAAGGCATCTATGATACCCTCAAGAACTGCGCCATGATCAGTAAAACTGCTGGAGGAATCGGTCTGAATATTCACTGCATTCGCGCCACTGGGTACGCACTTTTAACACCCCTCTGGTGCCTAGGCTAACCTGTACCTTCGATAGATCTTATATTGCTGGAACTAATGGTTACTCAAATGGCATTGTGCCCATGCTTCGCGCTTATGATGCCACCGCTCGCTATGTCGACCAAGGCGGCAACAAGCGACCTGGTGCCTTCGCCATCTATATCGAGCCCTGGCACGCCGATGTCTTTGAGTTCTTGGACCTGAGGAAAAACCACGGAAAGGAAGAAGTCCGCGCCAGAGATCTCTTTTACGCCTTATGGATACCCGACCTCTTGTAAGTCTGTGTCTATTGTTACGTTGATATGAAGCTCATCCTTCTGCAGCATGAAGCGCGTGGAGGCTAATGGGGACTGGCCACTGTTCTGTCCGAACGAAGCCCCTGGCCTTCATGAAGTCCACGGTGCCGAGTTTGAGGCCTTGTTCACCAAGTACGAAAGTGAGGGACGTGCTAGGAAGACCATTCCCGCTCAGAAGCTGTGGTATGCCATTCTCGAGGCCCAGATCGAGACCGGTGGGCCTTTCATGCTGTATAAGGATGCTGCCAATGGTACGTCTAATTCTTTTCCTCGGAACGCCTGGCTAATGTTTGTCTTCAGGTAAATCCAACCAAAAGAATCTCGGTACTATCAAGTCCTCCAACCTATGCACCGAGATTATCGAGTACTCATCACCCGACGAAACCGCCGTGTGCAACTTGGCCTCCCTCGCCCTTCCCTCCTTCATTAAGAATGGCGTCTACGACTTCCAAAAGCTCCACGATGTCGCCAAGGTCGTCGCCTTCAACCTCAACCGCATCATCGACATCAACTACTACCCCGTCCCCGAAGCCCGCCGCTCCAACTTCCGCCACCGTCCCATCGGCATCGGTGTACAGGGTCTCGCTGACACTTTCATGATCCTGCACATGGCGTTCGACTCCCCTGCCGCGAAGGAGCTCAACATCCAGATCTTCGAGACCATCTACCATGGTGCCCTCGAGGCCAGCGTTGAGATGGCTGAGAAGGATGGACCATATGAGACGTATGAGGGTAGTCCTGCTTCGAAGGGAGAGCTCCAGTTCGACCTCTGGGGTGTTACGCCTACTGGGCTTTGGGACTGGGCGGCGCTCAAGGAGAAGATTGCACGCAGTGGTCTTCGTAATTCCCTCCTGACCGCTCCCATGCCGACTGCCTCGACGAGCCAGATTTTGGGCTTCAATGAATGTTTCGAGCCTTATACAAGGTGCGCCTTTGGTCATTGTCTTCACTCACCTGCTAACGTCCGTCGCTTACCAGTAACATCTACACTCGTCGTGTGTTGGCTGGTGAATTCCAGGTTGTTTGCCCCTGGCTTCTCAGGGAGCTCGTCGACCTCGGTCTCTGGGACGACAACATGAAGAACATGATCATTGCTCACAACGGCTCGATCCAAAACATCCCCACCATCCCTGACAACGTCAAGGCCATCTACAAGACCGTTTGGGAGATCAGCCAGAAGAAGGTCATCGACCTCGCTGCCGATCGCGGTGCCTTCATCTGCCAGAGCCAGAGCTTGAACGTCCACCTGCAAGCCCCGACCCTCGGCCAGTTGACAAGCATGCACTTCTACGGCTGGAAGAAGGGTCTTAAGACGGGCATGTACTACCTCCGCACCAGGCCCGCTGCACAGGCTATCCAGTTTACCGTCGACCAGAGTGTGCTCAAGGATGCCAAAGCCCAAACCCTCAATGTCAACGCAGCGCGTAATGCCGCTGCTCGTACTAAATCATCCGGCCTTCCTACCCCGGCCTCGTCTTCATCTTCATCTCCCGCCTCTTCTCCTGTCCCCCCGCCACAGCCTTCCAGTTCGACATCGACTACCGCGCCTATGCCTACGCCCGCACCTGTGCCTGTGGCTGCGGCTGCGGCTGCGGCTCCTGCCTTCACGCAGACTGCCGCGTTCCAGAACGCACAGACTGCGGACGAGATCATCGCGGCGGTGACCCAAGGGACCTCGTTGTCCATTGCCGACAAGGCAAAAAACGCAACGGATATCGATCCCGAGTACGCGGCTGCGTTGCAGCGCCAGAAGGACCGCGAGCTTGCAGATGCTCAGCTGCAGTGTTCGCTGGAGAATAAGGAGGCGTGCTTGATGTGTTCTGGTTAAGTTAAACCGTTTGAGTTAAGGCGGATGGACGTGATGTGTAATGCTTGTACTTTTATTAGAAGATCTGTTTCTCCTCTGCTGTCATTCATGCCTATTACCTACCTACTACATATACGTACCCACATCCTCGTTGATATCTGCATTCCTCATGTTTCTCATTTAGTGTAACTTTGTATACTCGTACCTCGTACCAAATCTATTCGCCTCTGGATGCGAAGTTATTAAACAAGAAAAAACTTTTGGATCATGATACTGGCCAGGGGATTGTCGGCGTTTCATTGCAAGAAGATACAGACCATAGCAGAAACTTGGTCATTAGGAAATGTACACCCTTTCATACCACTGGGGTCAGGTCAAATATGTGAATGTCAATGAGCAGAAAGCTCCAGACCACATATTATCATTTCGAGCACTTGATTCTGTAAAATACAAAAATACTATTGTGAGCATTGAACTACTCCGCTGCAGTGGCTACAGAGGCATCGGTGGGACCGAGAGCCACCATAAAGGTGGAGAAGGTAACATGGCCGCCCAAAGTCGTAATGCTACTGAGGAAAGTGTGAGGTGAAGTTTGTTTATTAGGATTAGGCGGGGCAATAATCACGAGTAAAGTAAGTGTCGCAGTCGTACACATGTGATGGTAGTAGGTACTCTAAAGTAACAGTTTGTCAAGCATTGCCCAATCATGACCGGGCAAAATCAATTGCTCAGGCCCTATTCCTTCTACCCACATGTCCGCCACCTGTGATATAGAACCTGGATATCTTGCATAATCTTCTGGTTTTTCCTCCTTCAAGTTCAAACCCTGTTCAATTTGACCCTTCACTTTCTCAGGAATGCCTACTAATCTCTCATCGATGTTGTATTGCCCACACCAATTGAAGTCAATCAAGTGGACCCTATCTTCAGCAAACAGAATGTTTGGCAAACGCAGGTCACCAAATACATATCCGTTAGAATAAAGATGGATCAGGATTTCCTCGATCTGGAGCCGTGCATTTGTCGGTGCTTGAGGTGTCGATTTGATGTAGTCCATGATAACCATTTTAATGGAACCTATATCACTACCGCCAATATTTTCCTGTTCCGTGCTTAGATTTTGGGTGTGGAGCAGCAGACCATAATAAGGCAGACAAGGAGCAAACTTTTGCGATGCAAGATGTCGGTGAATTGCTTCGCTATATCATGATACAAACTTGACGATCTCCTCACTGGGTCCGCTCTCGTTCACAGTTTCCACCAAGAAGGTAACACATGTTTTATCTTGTTCCAGTGGCCTTGCGTATTTGAACTTAACGACACGTCCAGTATCGTCTTTGTAAAAGTTCGGGTAAGGGAAGAATCGTGGGTGAGGTTGGAAATCAAGCAGCGGAGGAATCTCAGCACTGGCAAGGTTGGAATAGTACTGTTGAAGATCGTCCATACATGTCCGAAGAGCAAGAAACATGGTAGCAAGTTCCTCAACGCGCTCCTCCTCTTCTGTAGACGAACAAGCCACCCATTTGAGGTCGGTATGTCTCTGAACGATGGGCCTGTCGGTGATGACACCCCATGACACATATCCATGAATCAGCGGCTGCGATAAGGAACGTTGGGCAGCAGCACTTCTCGTGTATTAAATCTCGCTGTGCAACATTCAGGATATTGGCCGAAAAAAAAATCATGCTGATGTACTCACTGAGCTACTAGTATAGTATTTTGCCACTAATGTCTCATGCTGATGCCTGACTGCGTCGTAGGATCACCCCCACTGCCCATACATCCTCAGTGGCAATGACCGCTTCGTCAGAAAGCACGAGCGCATCCGCCTGCACCTGGGCATCAACATTCCCAGCTTTCTGGAGGGAACGCACCAGAATTGACCAGAATAGGGTTGATGGAGGTAGTGTAGGCCTTCTCGGAATCATAGATTCTTGACATGACACGTATCAACTCCTGGATGTTTTTCCGATTGTCACTAGTTGGCCGTGGGCTGGACTTTTTAACCAAGGTTTTGAATTTGGCGAAGACAGGGTCAAAGATGTCAATCGGTGGCGCGATTGGAGAGGAAGCCGTTACAGGTGCTCAACCGTCGTATATAGTTTAAGGTAAATCTCTTTGGACCGCTATATATTCTGCCGATTTGGCACCTTCCGAAGGGGTCCTTCCCTTGCATCTAATGAGAGCCATGTAGCCTGCGAGCATCATGAGCATCTATTTTATCATACCCTAACGTACTACGCACGTTGGAGTAAAGGTGGTAGAGCATCGTCGCCTTCTGCCCCCCTGCGCAGTACCTTCTCCTATGACAGTAAGTTAGTACAGCACATGAAAGAATTGAGCGTGGAGGGCAACAACGTACCACGAACCCGCACGAGTAATACCTCGTCATCGGTTAGCCCGAGTTTCAACACCTTCAATCCACTCGCTAGATTAGGGGCCTTCTTCCTGTTGTTCATTATCTGCTGTAGCTCCTCGTCGTTCATTTCTGAAGA